>OZ038501.1:36890421-36987921 GCA_964036315.1 Acanthosepion esculentum
GATCAGGTTGATTAACGAGGGCCGGTCCGGTCGACGGCGGAAACGCAGCAGACAAAAGTCCCCGTGTCAAGCAGTAGTGGGATCGCGCCCGTGAATAGTGCACGTGCGGCACTCCGTTCAATATAATCGAACCCCGACCTCAATTTTTACTTTTTTTTTTTTTGTTTTGACTTCCAAGTATTCATATCAGAAAATCAGACGTTTTCACCTTTACCTATCAAAAAAGACAGCACAAGTAACAGTGTCTAGTTCATACAAAAACGCGTGGGGATTTGAATTTTCATACCAATAATTCGCCTAATCTTATCAGTGTATTTTCCATCGCAACTTTATACATCTTGCAATTTCAAGCAGATTCATTGCCACAGTAAAACAAATAAATCCCTACTATATTTGATTCTCTTAACAAACCCATCTCTACACAATATAAAATAGTATACTGAACAACACATTCATATTGGTTAATATTATGTAGACTATTCCATTCCTACCCATGTCTCTCTCCTCTTCTTCCTATTCATCCTTATTATCATAACTCTTCAAATATAACGTCTCATTTATCTTTCTAATGACCAAACATAAAATGTGACACAAATTTTGACTTCTGCTAAAACAGTAGTAATACAAACAATAACAATAATAATAATTAATATCATTTGTATTGTTATTAATAATAAGAATTATAATAATATTATTACTATATTTACATTATTAAAAATAATAAGCGCCATCATCTTAAAGTGGATTGTTTTCTGAATTGGTGAGATTTATACAATTGAAGTCAACGAGAAATTACTGATTCCGAAAGCAGAAAAGGCACAATAATAAAGTAAACAATGACTGTCTCTTTACGTTCAACATCAGCTTGCTCTACCGAAACCTCACAAAACTTTCCACAACATGAAGCTTTTTCTATTACTATTTGTAGCAAACGCACAATAGGATATCAATTATTACAAGCAAATATAGACTATACCAATACGTGCGTGCTACTACTTTACACATCTCATTCCGTGGCTAATGAATGGTTTAGAAATATCGAGCTCCTGAGACGAGTTCAAATCACCACCGAAGTTATTTCATTATTGATTCTGATTTCCCGCCCTGTATATAATACACTGTAACGGATGCCTTTCAGAAGGTTAGCACAAGAAATAAAATAAATATTTCTTAGTTTTATATTCGTTTAGTAAACATGGCTTTTACAATACTCAGTAAGATTTCAATTTCACTAAGAAACTTTCTTTGTAAACAGAACGCTTATACATGATGCTATATTCAAACGCAAGATTTTCGTACAAATTTTCTTTTTAGCAGAATTACAAATAAATAAGCGAGAATCCTTTGAGTATTGCACTTAAACGTGTACATTTAATGCATAAATTTGATAGATATATTAACTAGTAGAATATAATTCCAGAATGTCCCGAATTACGATCTCGTATAGTGTGACTCTCTACCAGTAATCAATCGACTACTGAAGGCGCTCTCCATTACACTCAACCGAATTAGGTCGATGACCACGTGACTAAATGAAAAGATAATTTTCACGCATTTACATTTTTTTTTCTTTTATCGTTTTCGATTTTGTTTCTTTTACTTTTAAATACATTCGAGCATTTTAAGTAAGTTTACTTACGATGTATTGGTTAGTAGAGAAATGAAATAATCATGTAGGGCTCAACACGTAAGTACGTTTATGATTACTTAAATGAGATGATACACTCGCCGGGATAGGTGGCGTCATCCTGTAACCCAGCTACTTTGGGGGCATGGTCGGGTGGCCGGTTTGAGATTGGGGGTTCTGTTGTACGTTGCGTTATGTCGATCAGGCGTCAATATGGTTAGCAGGAGAGAGCTTCAGCTGATCAGGTTGATTAACGAGGGCCGGTCCGGTCGAGGGCGGAAACGCAGCAGACAAAAGTCCCCGTGTCAAGCAGTAGTGGGATCGCGCCCGTGAATAGTGCACGTGCGGCACTCCGTTCAATATAATCGAACCCCGACCTCAATTTTTACTTTTTTTTTTTTTGTTTTGACTTCCAAGTATTCATATCAGAAAATCAGACGTTTTCACCTTTACCTATCAAAAAAGACAGCACAAGTAACAGTGTCTAGTTCATACAAAAACGCGTGGGGATTTGAATTTTCATACCAATAATTCGCCTAATCTTATCAGTGTATTTTCCATCGCAACTTTATACATCTTGCAATTTCAAGCAGATTCATTGCCACAGTAAAACAAATAAATCCCTTCTATATTTGATTCTCTTAACAAACCCATCTCTACACAATATAAAATAGTATACTGAACAACACATTCATATTGGTTAATATTATGTAGACTATTCCATTCCTACCCATGTCTCTCTCCTCTTCTTCCTATTCATCCTTATTATCATAACTCTTCAAATATAACGTCTCATTTATCTTTCTAATGACCAAACATAAAATGTGACACAAATTTTGACTTCTGCTAACAGTAGTAATACAAACAATAACAATAATAATAATTAATATCATTTGTATTGTTATTAATAATAAGAATTATAATAATATTATTACTATATTTACATTATTAAAAATAATAAGCGCCATCATCTTAAAGGGGATTGTTATCTGAATTGGTGAGATTTATACAATTGAAGTCAACGAGAAATTACTGATTCCGAAAGCAGAAAAGGCACAATAATAAAGTAAACAATGACTGTCTCTTTACGTTCAACATCAGCTTGCTCTACCGAAACCTCACAAAACTTTCCACAACATGAAGCTTTTTCTATTACTATTTGTAGCAAACGCACAATAGGATATCAATTATTACAAGCAAATATAGACTATACCAATACGTGCGTGCTACTACTTTACACATCTCATTCCGTGGCTAATGAATGGTTTAGAAATATCGAGCTCCTGAGACGAGTTCAAATCACCACCGAAGTTATTTCATTATTGATTCTGATTTCCCGCCCTGTATATAATACACTGTAACGGATGCCTTTCAGAAGGTTAGCACAAGAAATAAAATAAATATTTCTTAGTTTTATATTCGTTTAGTAAACATGGCTTTTACAATACTCAGTAAGATTTCAATTTCACTAAGAAACTTTCTTTGTAAACAGAACGCTTATACATGATGCTATATTCAAACGCAAGATTTTCGTACAAATTTTCTTTTTAGCAGAATTACAAATAAATAAGCGAGAATCCTTTGAGTATTGCACTTAAACGTGTACATTTAATGCATAAATTTGATAGATATATTAACTAGTAGAATATAATTCCAGAATGTCCCGAATTACGATCTCGTATAGTGTGACTCTCTACCAGTAATCAATCGACTACTGAAGGCGCTCTCCATTACACTCAACCGAATTAGGTCGATGACCACGTGACTAAATGAAAAGATAATTTTCACGCATTTACATTTTTTTTTCTTTTATCGTTTTCGATTTTGTTTCTTTTACTTTTAAATACATTCGAGCATTTTAAGTAAGTTTACTTACGATGTATTGGTTAGTAGAGAAATGAAATAATCATGTAGGGCTCAACACGTAAGTACGTTTATGATTACTTAAATGAGATGATACACTCGCCGGGATAGGTGGCGTCATCCTGTAACCCAGCTACTTTGGGGGCATGGTCGGGTGGCCGGTTTGAGATTGGGGGTTCTGTTGTACGTTGCGTTATGTCGATCAGGCGTCAATATGGTTAGCAGGAGAGAGCTTCAGCTGATCAGGTTGATTAACGAGGGCCGGTCCGGTCGAGGGCGGAAACGCAGCAGACAAAAGTCCCCGTGTCAAGCAGTAGTGGGATCGCGCCCGTGAATAGTGCACGTGCGGCACTCCGTTCAATATAATCGAACCCCGACCTCAATTTTTACTTTTTTTTTTTTTGTTTTGACTTCCAAGTATTCATATCAGAAAATCAGACGTTTTCACCTTTACCTATCAAAAAAGACAGCACAAGTAACAGTGTCTAGTTCATACAAAAACGCGTGGGGATTTGAATTTTCATACCAATAATTCGCCTAATCTTATCAGTGTATTTTCCATCGCAACTTTATACATCTTGCAATTTCAAGCAGATTCATTGCCACAGTAAAACAAATAAATCCCTTCTATATTTGATTCTCTTAACAAACCCATCTCTACACAATATAAAATAGTATACTGAACAACACATTCATATTGGTTAATATTATGTAGACTATTCCATTCCTACCCATGTCTCTCTCCTCTTCTTCCTATTCATCCTTATTATCATAACTCTTCAAATATAACGTCTCATTTATCTTTCTAATGACCAAACATAAAATGTGACACAAATTTTGACTTCTGCTAACAGTAGTAATACAAACAATAACAATAATAATAATTAATATCATTTGTATTGTTATTAATAATAAGAATTATAATAATATTATTACTATATTTACATTATTAAAAATAATAAGCGCCATCATCTTAAAGGGGATTGTTATCTGAATTGGTGAGATTTATACAATTGAAGTCAACGAGAAATTACTGATTCCGAAAGCAGAAAAGGCACAATAATAAAGTAAACAATGACTGTCTCTTTACGTTCAACATCAGCTTGCTCTACCGAAACCTCACAAAACTTTCCACAACATGAAGCTTTTTCTATTACTATTTGTAGCAAACGCACAATAGGATATCAATTATTACAAGCAAATATAGACTATACCAATACGTGCGTGCTACTACTTTACACATCTCATTCCGTGGCTAATGAATGGTTTAGAAATATCGAGCTCCTGAGACGAGTTCAAATCACCACCGAAGTTATTTCATTATTGATTCTGATTTCCCGCCCTGTATATAATACACTGTAACGGATGCCTTTCAGAAGGTTAGCACAAGAAATAAAATAAATATTTCTTAGTTTTATATTCGTTTAGTAAACATGGCTTTTACAATACTCAGTAAGATTTCAATTTCACTAAGAAACTTTCTTTGTAAACAGAACGCTTATACATGATGCTATATTCAAACGCAAGATTTTCGTACAAATTTTCTTTTTAGCAGAATTACAAATAAATAAGCGAGAATCCTTTGAGTATTGCACTTAAACGTGTACATTTAATGCATAAATTTGATAGATATATTAACTAGTAGAATATAATTCCAGAATGTCCCGAATTACGATCTCGTATAGTGTGACTCTCTACCAGTAATCAATCGACTACTGAAGGCGCTCTCCATTACACTCAACCGAATTAGGTCGATGACCACGTGACTAAATGAAAAGATAATTTTCACGCATTTACATTTTTTTTTCTTTTATCGTTTTCTATTTTGTTTCTTTTACTTTTAAATACATTCGAGCATTTTAAGTAAGTTTACTTACGATGTATTGGTTAGTAGAGAAATGAAATAATCATGTAGGGCTCAACACGTAAGTACGTTTATGATTACTTAAATGAGATGATACACCCGCCGGGATAGGTGGCGTCATCCTGTAACCCAGCTACTTTGGGGGCATGGTCGGGTGGCCGGTTTGAGATTGGGGGTTCTGTTGTACGTTGCGTTATGTCGATCAGGCGTCCGCACTAAGCCTGGCATCAATATGGTTAGCAGGAGAGAGCTTCAGCTGATCAGGTTGATTAACGAGGGCCGGTCCGGTCGAGGGCGGAAACGCAGCAGACAAAAGTCCCCGTGTCAAGCAGTAGTGGGATCGCGCCCGTGAATAGTGCACGTGCGGCACTCCGTTCAATATAATCGAACCCCGACCTCAATTTTTACTTTTTTTTTTTTTGTTTTGACTTCCAAGTATTCATATCAGAAAATCAGACGTTTTCACCTTTACCTATCAAAAAAGACAGCACAAGTAACAGTGTCTAGTTCATACAAAAACGCGTGGGGATTTGAATTTTCATACCAATAATTCGCCTAATCTTATCAGTGTATTTTCCATCGCAACTTTATACATCTTGCAATTTCAAGCAGATTCATTGCCACAGTAAAACAAATAAATCCCTACTATATTTGATTCTCTTAACAAACCCATCTCTACACAATATAAAATAGTATACTGAACAACACATTCATATTGGTTAATATTATGTAGACTATTCCATTCCTACCCATGTCTCTCTCCTCTTCTTCCTATTCATCCTTATTATCATAACTCTTCAAATATAACGTCTCATTTATCTTTCTAATGACCAAACATAAAATGTGACACAAATTTTGACTTCTGCTAACAGTAGTAATACAAACAATAACAATAATAATAATTAATATCATTTGTATTGTTATTAATAATAAGAATTATAATAATATTATTACTATATTTACATTATTAAAAATAATAAGCGCCATCATCTTAAAGTGGATTGTTTTCTGAATTGGTGAGATTTATACAATTGAAGTCAACGAGAAATTACTGATTCCGAAAGCAGAAAAGGCACAATAATAAAGTAAACAATGACTGTCTCTTTACGTTCAACATCAGCTTGCTCTACCGAAACCTCACAAAACTTTCCACAACATGAAGCTTTTTCTATTACTATTTGTAGCAAACGCACAATAGGATATCAATTATTACAAGCAAATATAGACTATACCAATACGTGCGTGCTACTACTTTACACATCTCATTCCGTGGCTAATGAATGGTTTAGAAATATCGAGCTCCTGAGACGAGTTCAAATCACCACCGAAGTTATTTCATTATTGATTCTGATTTCCCGCCCTGTATATAATACACTGTAACGGATGCCTTTCAGAAGGTTAGCACAAGAAATAAAATAAATATTTCTTAGTTTTATATTCGTTTAGTAAACATGGCTTTTACAATACTCAGTAAGATTTCAATTTCACTAAGAAACTTTCTTTGTAAACAGAACGCTTATACATGATGCTATATTCAAACGCAAGATTTTCGTACAAATTTTCTTTTTAGCAGAATTACAAATAAATAAGCGAGAATCCTTTGAGTATTGCACTTAAACGTGTACATTTAATGCATAAATTTGATAGATATATTAACTAGTAGAATATAATTCCAGAATGTC
This sequence comes from Acanthosepion esculentum, assembly GCA_964036315.1. Classification (NCBI taxonomy): domain Eukaryota; kingdom Metazoa; phylum Mollusca; class Cephalopoda; order Sepiida; family Sepiidae; genus Acanthosepion; species Acanthosepion esculentum. The sequence goes on from OZ038501.1 coordinate 36,897,458, forward strand.
CCGAATTACGATCTCGTATAGTGTGACTCTCTACCAGTAATCAATCGACTACTGAAGGCGCTCTCCATTACACTCAACCGAATTAGGTCGATGACCACGTGACTAAATGAAAAGATAATTTTCACGCATTTACATTTTTTTTTCTTTTATCGTTTTCGATTTTGTTTCTTTTACTTTTAAATACATTCGAGCATTTTAAGTAAGTTTACTTACGATGTATTGGTTAGTAGAGAAATGAAATAATCATGTAGGGCTCAACGTTTATGATTACTTAAATGATACACTCGCCGGGATAGGTGGCGTCCTCCTGTAACCCAGCTACTTTGGAGGCATGGTCGGGTGGCCGGTTTGAGATTGGGGGTTCTGTTGTACGTTGCGTTATGTCGATCAGGCGTCCGCACTAAGCCTGGCATCAATATGGTTAGCAGGAGAGAGCTTCAGCTGATCAGGTTGATTAACGAGGGCCGGTCCGGTCGAGGGCGGAAACGCAGCAGACAAAAGTCCCCGTGTCAAGCAGTAGTGGGATCGCGCCCGTGAATAGTGCACGTGCGGCACTCCGTTCAATATAATCGAACCCCGACCTCAATTTTTACTTTTTTTTTTTTTGTTTTGACTTCCAAGTATTCATATCAGAAAATCAGACGTTTTCACCTTTACCTATCAAAAAAGACAGCACAAGTAACAGTGTCTAGTTCATACAAAAACGCGTGGGGATTTGAATTTTCATACCAATAATTCGCCTAATCTTATCAGTGTATTTTCCATCGCAACTTTATACATCTTGCAATTTCAAGCAGATTCATTGCCACAGTAAAACAAATAAATCCCTACTATATTTGATTCTCTTAACAAACCCATCTCTACACAATATAAAATAGTATACTGAACAACACATTCATATTGGTTAATATTATGTAGACTATTCCATTCCTACCCATGTCTCTCTCCTCTTCTTCCTATTCATCCTTATTATCATAACTCTTCAAATATAACGTCTCATTTATCTTTCTAATGACCAAACATAAAATGTGACACAAATTTTGACTTCTGCTAACAGTAGTAATACAAACAATAACAATAATAATAATTAATATCATTTGTATTGTTATTAATAATAAGAATTATAATAATATTATTACTATATTTACATTATTAAAAATAATAAGCGCCATCATCTTAAAGTGGATTGTTATCTGAATTGGTGAGATTTATACAATTGAAGTCAACGAGAAATTACTGATTCCGAAAGCAGAAAAGGCACAATAATAAAGTAAACAATGACTGTCTCTTTACGTTCAACATCAGCTTGCTCTACCGAAACCTCACAAAACTTTCCACAGCATGAAGCTTTTTCTATTACTATTTGTAGCAAACGCACAATAGGATATCAATTATTACAAGCAAATATAGACTATACCAATACGTGCGTGCTACTACTTTACACATCTCATTCCGTGGCTAATGAATGGTTTAGAAATATCGAGCTCCTGAGACGAGTTCAAATCACCACCGAAGTTATTTCATTATTGATTCTGATTTCCCGCCCTGTATATAATACACTGTAACGGATGCCTTTCAGAAGGTTAGCACAAGAAATAAAATAAATATTTCTTAGTTTTATATTCGTTTAGTAAACATGGCTTTTACAATACTCAGTAAGATTTCAATTTCACTAAGAAACTTTCTTTGTAAACAGAACGCTTATACATGATGCTATATTCAAACGCAAGATTTTCGTACAAATTTTCTTTTTAGCAGAATTACAAATAAATAAGCGAGAATCCTTTGAGTATTGCACTTAAACGTGTACATTTAATGCATAAATTTGATAGATATATTAACTAGTAGAATATAATTCCAGAATGTCCCGAATTACGATCTCGTATAGTGTGACTCTCTACCAGTAATCAATCGACTACTGAAGGCGCTCTCCATTACACTCAACCGAATTAGGTCGATGACCACGTGACTAAATGAAAAGATAATTTTCACGCATTTACATTTTTTTTTCTTTTATCGTTTTCTATTTTGTTTCTTTTACTTTTAAATACATTCGAGCATTTTAAGTAAGTTTACTTACGATGTATTGGTTAGTAGAGAAATGAAATAATCATGTAGGGCTCAACACGTAAGTACGTTTATGATTACTTAAATGAGATGATACACCCGCCGGGATAGGTGGCGTCATCCTGTAACCCAGCTACTTTGGGGGCATGGTCGGGTGGCCGGTTTGAGATTGGGGGTTCTGTTGTACGTTGCGTTATGTCGATCAGGCGTCCGCACTAAGCCTGGCATCAATATGGTTAGCAGGAGAGAGCTTCAGCTGATCAGGTTGATTAACGAGGGCCGGTCCGGTCGAGGGCGGAAACGCAGCAGACAAAAGTCCCCGTGTCAAGCAGTAGTGGGATCGCGCCCGTGAATAGTGCACGTGCGGCACTCCGTTCAATATAATCGAACCCCGACCTCAATTTTTACTTTTTTTTTTTTTGTTTTGACTTCCAAGTATTCATATCAGAAAATCAGACGTTTTCACCTTTACCTATCAAAAAAGACAGCACAAGTAACAGTGTCTAGTTCATACAAAAACGCGTGGGGATTTGAATTTTCATACCAATAATTCGCCTAATCTTATCAGTGTATTTTCCATCGCAACTTTATACATCTTGCAATTTCAAGCAGATTCATTGCCACAGTAAAACAAATAAATCCCTACTATATTTGATTCTCTTAACAAACCCATCTCTACACAATATAAAATAGTATACTGAACAACACATTCATATTGGTTAATATTATGTAGACTATTCCATTCCTACCCATGTCTCTCTCCTCTTCTTCCTATTCATCCTTATTATCATAACTCTTCAAATATAACGTCTCATTTATCTTTCTAATGACCAAACATAAAATGTGACACAAATTTTGACTTCTGCTAACAGTAGTAATACAAACAATAACAATAATAATAATTAATATCATTTGTATTGTTATTAATAATAAGAATTATAATAATATTATTACTATATTTACATTATTAAAAATAATAAGCGCCATCATCTTAAAGTGGATTGTTTTCTGAATTGGTGAGATTTATACAATTGAAGTCAACGAGAAATTACTGATTCCGAAAGCAGAAAAGGCACAATAATAAAGTAAACAATGACTGTCTCTTTACGTTCAACATCAGCTTGCTCTACCGAAACCTCACAAAACTTTCCACAACATGAAGCTTTTTCTATTACTATTTGTAGCAAACGCACAATAGGATATCAATTATTACAAGCAAATATAGACTATACCAATACGTGCGTGCTACTACTTTACACATCTCATTCCGTGGCTAATGAATGGTTTAGAAATATCGAGCTCCTGAGACGAGTTCAAATCACCACCGAAGTTATTTCATTATTGATTCTGATTTCCCGCCCTGTATATAATACACTGTAACGGATGCCTTTCAGAAGGTTAGCACAAGAAATAAAATAAATATTTCTTAGTTTTATATTCGTTTAGTAAACATGGCTTTTACAATACTCAGTAAGATTTCAATTTCACTAAGAAACTTTCTTTGTAAACAGAACGCTTATACATGATGCTATATTCAAACGCAAGATTTTCGTACAAATTTTCTTTTTAGCAGAATTACAAATAAATAAGCGAGAATCCTTTGAGTATTGCACTTAAACGTGTACATTTAATGCATAAATTTGATAGATATATTAACTAGTAGAATATAATTCCAGAATGTCCCGAATTACGATCTCGTATAGTGTGACTCTCTACCAGTAATCAATCGACTACTGAAGGCGCTCTCCATTACACTCAACCGAATTAGGTCGATGACCACGTGACTAAATGAAAAGATAATTTTCACGCATTTACATTTTTTTTCTTTTATCGTTTTCGATTTTGTTTCTTTTACTTTTAAATACATTCGAGCATTTTAAGTAAGTTTACTTACGATGTATTGGTTAGTAGAGAAATGAAATAATCATGTAGGGCTCAACACGTAAGTACGTTTATGATTACTTAAATGAGATGATACACTCGCCGGGATAGGTGGCGTCATCCTGTAACCCAGCTACTTTGGGGGCATGGTCGGGTGGCCGGTTTGAGATTGGGTGTTCTGTTGTACGTTGCGTTGTGTCGATCAGGCGTCCGCACTAAGCCTGGCATCAATATGGTTAGCAGGAGAGAGCTTCAGCTGATCAGGTTGATTAACGAGGGCCGGTCCGGTCGAGGGCGGAAACGCAGCAGACAAAAGTCCCCGTGTCAAGCAGTAGTGGGATCGCGCCCGTGAATAGTGCACGTGCGGCACTCCGTTCAATATAATCGAACCCCGACCTCAATTTTTACTTTTTTTTTTTTTGTTTTGACTTCCAAGTATTCATATCAGAAAATCAGACGTTTTCACCTTTACCTATCAAAAAAGACAGCACAAGTAACAGTGTCTAGTTCATACAAAAACGCGTGGGGATTTGAATTTTCATACCAATAATTCGCCTAATCTTATCAGTGTATTTTCCATCGCAACTTTATACATCTTGCAATTTCAAGCAGATTCATTGCCACAGTAAAACAAATAAATCCCTACTATATTTGATTCTCTTAACAAACCCATCTCTACACAATATAAAATAGTATACTGAACAACACATTCATATTGGTTAATATTATGTAGACTATTCCATTCCTACCCATGTCTCTTTCCTCTTCTTCCTATTCATCCTTATTATCATAACTCTTCAAATATAACGTCTCATTTATCTTTCTAATGACCAAACATAAAATGTGACACAAATTTTGACTTCTGCTAACAGTAGTAATACAAACAATAACAATAATAATAATTAATATCATTTGTATTGTTATTAATAATAAGAATTATAATAATATTATTACTATATTTACATTATTAAAAATAATAAGCGCCATCATCTTAAAGTGGATTGTTTTCTGAATTGGTGAGATTTATACAATTGAAGTCAACGAGAAATTACTGATTCCGAAAGCAGAAAAGGCACAATAATAAAGTAAACAATGACTGTCTCTTTACGTTCAACATCAGCTTGCTCTACCGAAACCTCACAAAACTTTCCACAACATGAAGCTTTTTCTATTACTATTTGTAGCAAACGCACAATAGGATATCAATTATTACAAGCAAATATAGACTATACCAATACGTGCGTGCTACTACTTTACACATCTCATTCCGTGGCTAATGAATGGTTTAGAAATATCGAGCTCCTGAGACGAGTTCAAATCACCACCGAAGTTATTTCATTATTGATTCTGATTTCCCGCCCTGTATATAATACACTGTAACGGATGCCTTTCAGAAGGTTAGCACAAGAAATAAAATAAATATTTCTTAGTTTTATATTCGTTTAGTAAACATGGCTTTTACAATAATCAGTAAGATTTCAATTTCACTAAGAAACTTTCTTTGTAAACAGAACGCTTATACATGATGCTATATTCAAACGCAAGATTTTCGTACAAATTTTCTTTTTAGCAGAATTACAAATAAATAAGCGAGAATCCTTTGAGTATTGCACTTAAACGTGTACATTTAATGCATAAATTTGATAGATATATTAACTAGTAGAATATAATTCCAGAATGTCCCGAATTACGATCTCGTATAGTGTGACTCTCTACCAGTAATCAATCGACTACTGAAGGCGCTCTCCATTACACTCAACCGAATTAGGTCGATGACCACGTGACTAAATGAAAAGATAATTTTCACGCATTTACATTTTTTTTTCTTTTATCGTTTTCGATTTTGTTTCTTTTACTTTTAAATACATTCGAGCATTTTAAGTAAGTTTACTTACGATGTATTGGTTAGTAGAGAAATGAAATAATCATGTAGGGCTCAACACGTAAGTACGTTTATGATTACTTAAATGAGATGACACACTCGCCGGGATAGGTGGCGTCATCCTGTAACCCAGCTACTTTGGGGGCATGGTCGGGTGGCCGGTTTGAGATTGGGGGTTCTGTTGTACGTTGCGTTGTGTCGATCAGGCGTCCGCACTAAGCCTGGCATCAATATGGTTAGCAGGAGAGAGCTTCAGCTGATCAGGTTGATTAACGAGGGCCGGTCCGGTCGAGGGCGGAAACGCAGCAGACAAAAGTCCCCGTGTCAAGCAGTAGTGGGATCGCGCCCGTGAATAGTGCACGTGCGGCACTCCGTTCAACATAATCGAACCCCGACCTCAAATTTTACTTTTTTTTTTTTTGTTTTGACTTCCAAGTATTCATATCAGAAAATCAGACGTTTTCACCTTTACCTATCAAAAAAGACAGCACAAGTAACAGTGTCTAGTTCATACAAAAACGCGTGGGGATTTGAATTTTCATACCAATAATTCGCCTAATCTTATCAGTGTATTTTCCATCGCAACTTTATACATCTTGCAATTTCAAGCAGATTCATTGCCACAGTAAAACAAATAAATCCCTACTATATTTGATTCTCTTAACAAACCCATCTCTACACAATATAAAATAGTATACTGAACAACACATTCATATTGGTTAATATTATGTAGACTATTCCATTCCTACCCATGTCTCTTTCCTCTTCTTCCTATTCATCCTTATTATCATAACTCTTCAAATATAACGTCTCATTTATCTTTCTAATGACCAAACATAAAATGTGACACAAATTTTGACTTCTGCTAACAGTAGTAATACAAACAATAACAATAATAATAATTAATATCATTTGTATTGTTATTAATAATAAGAATTATAATAATATTATTACTATATTTACATTATTAAAAATAATAAGCGCCATCATCTTAAAGTGGATTGTTTTCTGAATTGGTGAGATTTATACAATTGAAGTCAACGAGAAATTACTGATTCCGAAAGCAGAAAAGGCACAATAATAAAGTAAACAATGACTGTCTCTTTACGTTCAACATCAGCTTGCTCTACCGAAACCTCACAAAACTTTCCACAACATGAAGCTTTTTCTATTACTATTTGTAGCAAACGCACAATAGGATATCAATTATTACAAGCAAATATAGACTATACCAATACGTGCGTGCTACTACTTTACACATCTCATTCCGTGGCTAATGAATGGTTTAGAAATATCGAGCTCCTGAGACGAGTTCAAATCACCACCGAAGTTATTTCATTATTGATTCTGATTTCCCGCCCTGTATATAATACACTGTAACGGATGCCTTTCAGAAGGTTAGCACAAGAAATAAAATAAATATTTCTTAGTTTTATATTCGTTTAGTAAACATGGCTTTTACAATAATCAGTAAGATTTCAATTTCACTAAGAAACTTTCTTTGTAAACAGAACGCTTATACATGATGCTATATTCAAACGCAAGATTTTCGTACAAATTTTCTTTTTAGCAGAATTACAAATAAATAAGCGAGAATCCTTTGAGTATTGCACTTAAACGTGTACATTTAATGCATAAATTTGATAGATATATTAACTAGTAGAATATAATTCCAGAATGTCCCGAATTACGATCTCGTATAGTGTGACTCTCTACCAGTAATCAATCGACTACTGAAGGCGCTCTCCATTACACTCAACCGAATTAGGTCGATGACCACGTGACTAAATGAAAAGATAATTTTCACGCATTTACATTTTTTTTTCTTTTATCGTTTTCGATTTTGTTTCTTTTACTTTTAAATACATTCGAGCATTTTAAGTAAGTTTACTTACGATGTATTGGTTAGTAGAGAAATGAAATAATCATGTAGGGCTCAACACGTAAGTACGTTTATGATTACTTAAATGAGATGATACACTCGCCGGGATAGGTGGCGTCATCCTGTAACCCAGCTACTTTGGGGGCATGGTCGGGTGGCCGGTTTGAGATTGGGGGTTCTGTTGTACGTTGCGTTATGTCGATCAGGCGTCCGCACTAAGCCTGGCATCAATATGGTTAGCAGGAGAGAGCTTCAGCTGATCAGGTTGATTAACGAGGGCCGGTCCGGTCGAGGGCGGAAACGCAGCAGACAGAAGTCCCCGTGTCAAGCAGTAGTGGGATCGCGCCCGTGAATAGTGCACGTGCGGCACTCCGTTCAATATAATCGAACCCCGACCTCAATTTTTACTTTTTTTTTTTTTGTTTTGACTTCCAAGTATTCATATCAGAAAATCAGACGTTTTCACCTTTACCTATCAAAAAAGACAGCACAAGTAACAGTGTCTAGTTCATACAAAAACGCGTGGGGATTTGAATTTTCATACCAATAATTCGCCTAATCTTATCAGTGTATTTTCCATCGCAACTTTATACATCTTGCAATTTCAAGCAGATTCATTGCCACAGTAAAACAAATAAATCCCTACTATATTTGATTCTCTTAACAAACCCATCTCTACACAATATAAAATAGTATACTGAACAACACATTCATATTGGTTAATATTATGTAGACTATTCCATTCCTACCCATGTCTCTCTCCTCTTCTTCCTATTCATCCTTATTATCATAACTCTTCAAATATAACGTCTCATTTATCTTTCTAATGACCAAACATAAAATGTGACACAAATTTTGACTTCTGCTAAAACAGTAGTAATACAAACAATAACAATAATAATAATTAATATCATTTGTATTGTTATTAATAATAAGAATTATAATAATATTATTACTATATTTACATTATTAAAAATAATAAGCGCCATCATCTTAAAGTGGATTGTTTTCTGAATTGGTGAGATTTATACAATTGAAGTCAACGAGAAATTACTGATTCCGAAAGCAGAAAAGGCACAATAATAAAGTAAACAATGACTGTCTCTTTACGTTCAACATCAGCTTGCTCTACCGAAACCTCACAAAACTTTCCACAACATGAAGCTTTTTCTATTACTATTTGTAGCAAACGCACAATAGGATATCAATTATTACAAGCAAATATAGACTATACCAATACGTGCGTGCTACTACTTTACACATCTCATTCCGTGGCTAATGAATGGTTTAGAAATATCGAGCTCCTGAGACGAGTTCAAATCACCACCGAAGTTATTTCATTATTGATTCTGATTTCCCGCCCTGTATATAATACACTGTAACGGATGCCTTTCAGAAGGTTAGCACAAGAAATAAAATAAATATTTCTTAGTTTTATATTCGTTTAGTAAACATGGCTTTTACAATAATCAGTAAGATTTCAATTTCACTAAGAAACTTTCTTTGTAAACAGAACGCTTATACATGATGCTATATTCAAACGCAAGATTTTCGTACAAATTTTCTTTTTAGCAGAATTACAAATAAATAAGCGAGAATCCTTTGAGTATTGCACTTAAACGTGTACATTTAATGCATAAATTTGATAGATATATTAACTAGTAGAATATAATTCCAGAATGTCCCGAATTACGATCTCGTATAGTGTGACTCTCTACCAGTAATCAATCGACTACTGAAGGCGCTCTCCATTACACTCAACCGAATTAGGTCGATGACCACGTGACTAAATGAAAAGATAATTTTCACGCATTTACATTTTTTTTTCTTTTATCGTTTTCGATTTTGTTTCTTTTACTTTTAAATACATTCGAGCATTTTAAGTAAGTTTACTTACGATGTATTGGTTAGTAGAGAAATGAAATAATCATGTAGGGCTCAACACGTAAGTACGTTTATGATTACTTAAATGAGATGACACACTCGCCGGGATAGGTGGCGTCATCCTGTAACCCAGCTACTTTGGGGGCATGGTCGGGTGGCCGGTTTGAGATTGGGGGTTCTGTTGTACGTTGCGTTATGTCGATCAGGCGTCCGCACTAAGCCTGGCATCAATATGGTTAGCAGGAGAGAGCTTCAGCTGATCAGGTTGATTAACGAGGGCCGGTCCGGTCGAGGGCGGAAACGCAGCAGACAAAAGTCCCCGTGTCAAGCAGTAGTGGGATCGCGCCCGTGAATAGTGCACGTGCGGCACTCCGTTCAATATAATCGAACCCCGACCTCAATTTTTACTTTTTTTTTTTTTGTTTTGACTTCCAAGTATTCATATCAGAAAATCAGACGTTTTCACCTTTACCTATCAAAAAAGACAGCACAAGTAACAGTGTCTAGTTCATACAAAAACGCGTGGGGATTTGAATTTTCATACCAATAATTCGCCTAATCTTATCAGTGTATTTTCCATCGCAACTTTATACATCTTGCATTTTCAAGCAGATTCATTGCCACAGTAAAACAAATAAATCCCTACTATATTTGATTCTCTTAACAAACCCATCTCTACACAATATAAAATAGTATACTGAACAACACATTCATATTGGTTAATATTATGTAGACTATTCCATTCCTACCCATGTCTCTCTCCTCTTCTTCCTATTCATCCTTATTATCATAACTCTTCAAATATAACGTCTCATTTATCTTTCTAATGACCAAACATAAAATGTGACACAAATTTTGACTTCTGCTAAAACAGTAGTAATACAAACAATAACAATAATAATAATTAATATCATTTGTATTGTTATTAATAATAAGAATTATAATAATATTATTACTATATTTACATTATTAAAAATAATAAGCGCCATCATCTTAAAGTGGATTGTTTTCTGAATTGGTGAGATTTATACAATTGAAGTCAACGAGAAATTACTGATTCCGAAAGCAGAAAAGGCACAATAATAAAGTAAACAATGACTGTCTCTTTACGTTCAACATCAGCTTGCTCTACCGAAACCTCACAAAACTTTCCACAACATGAAGCTTTTTCTATTACTATTTGTAGCAAACGCACAATAGGATATCAATTATTACAAGCAAATATAGACTATACCAATACGTGCGTGCTACTACTTTACACATCTCATTCCGTGGCTAATGAATGGTTTAGAAATATCGAGCTCCTGAGACGAGTTCAAATCACCACCGAAGTTATTTCATTATTGATTCTGATTTCCCGCCCTGTATATAATACACTGTAACGGATGCCTTTCAGAAGGTTAGCACAAGAAATAAAATAAATATTTCTTAGTTTTATATTCGTTTAGTAAACATGGCTTTTACAATAATCAGTAAGATTTCAATTTCACTAAGAAACTTTCTTTGTAAACAGAACGCTTATACATGATGCTATATTCAAACGCAAGATTTTCGTACAAATTTTCTTTTTAGCAGAATTACAAATAAATAAGCGAGAATCCTTTGAGTATTGCACTTAAACGTGTACATTTAATGCATAAATTTGATAGATATATTAACTAGTAGAATATAATTCCAGAATGTCCCGAATTACGATCTCGTATAGTGTGACTCTCTACCAGTAATCAATCGACTACTGAAGGCGCTCTCCATTACACTCAACCGAATTAGGTCGATGACCACGTGACTAAATGAAAAGATAATTTTCACGCATTTACATTTTTTTTTCTTTTATCGTTTTCGATTTTGTTTCTTTTACTTTTAAATACATTCGAGCATTTTAAGTAAGTTTACTTACGATGTATTGGTTAGTAGAGAAATGAAATAATCATGTAGGGCTCAACACGTAAGTACGTTTATGATTACTTAAATGAGATGACACACTCGCCGGGATAGGTGGCGTCATCCTGTAACCCAGCTACTTTGGGGGCATGGTCGGGTGGCCGGTTTGAGATTGGGGGTTCTGTTGTACGTTGCGTTGTGTCGATCAGGCGTCCGCACTAAGCCTGGCATCAATATGGTTAGCAGGAGAGAGCTTCAGCTGATCAGGTTGATTAACGAGGGCCGGTCCGGTCGAGGGCGGAAACGCAGCAGACAAAAGTCCCCGTGTCAAGCAGTAGTGGGATCGCGCCCGTGAATAGTGCACGTGCGGCACTCCGTTCAATATAATCGAACCCCGACCTCAATTTTTACTTTTTTTTTTTTTGTTTTGACTTCCAAGTATTCATATCAGAAAATCAGACGTTTTCACCTTTACCTATCAAAAAAGACAGCACAAGTAACAGTGTCTAGTTCATACAAAAACGCGTGGGGATTTGAATTTTCATACCAATAATTCGCCTAATCTTATCAGTGTATTTTCCATCGCAACTTTATACATCTTGCAATTTCAAGCAGATTCATTGCCACAGTAAAACAAATAAATCCCTACTATATTTGATTCTCTTAACAAACCCATCTCTACACAATATAAAATAGTATACTGAACAACACATTCATATTGGTTAATATTATGTAGACTATTCCATTCCTACCCATGTCTCTTTCCTCTTCTTCCTATTCATCCTTATTATCATAACTCTTCAAATATAACGTCTCATTTATCTTTCTAATGACCAAACATAAAATGTGACACAAATTTTGACTTCTGCTAACAGTAGTAATACAAACAATAACAATAATAATAATTAATATCATTTGTATTGTTATTAATAATAAGAATTATAATAATATTATTACTATATTTACATTATTAAAAATAATAAGCGCCATCATCTTAAAGTGGATTGTTTTCTGAATTGGTGAGATTTATACAATTGAAGTCAACGAGAAATTACTGATTCCGAAAGCAGAAAAGGCACAATAATAAAGTAAACAATGACTGTCTCTTTACGTTCAACATCAGCTTGCTCTACCGAAACCTCACAAAACTTTCCACAACATGAAGCTTTTTCTATTACTATTTGTAGCAAACGCACAATAGGATATCAATTATTACAAGCAAATATAGACTATACCAATACGTGCGTGCTACTACTTTACACATCTCATTCCGTGGCTAATGAATGGTTTAGAAATATCGAGCTCCTGAGACGAGTTCAAATCACCACCGAAGTTATTTCATTATTGATTCTGATTTCCCGCCCTGTATATAATACACTGTAACGGATGCCTTTCAGAAGGTTAGCACAAGAAATAAAATAAATATTTCTTAGTTTTATATTCGTTTAGTAAACATGGCTTTTACAATAATCAGTAAGATTTCAATTTCACTAAGAAACTTTCTTTGTAAACAGAACGCTTATACATGATGCTATATTCAAACGCAAGATTTTCGTACAAATTTTCTTTTTAGCAGAATTACAAATAAATAAGCGAGAATCCTTTGAGTATTGCACTTAAACGTGTACATTTAATGCATAAATTTGATAGATATATTAACTAGTAGAATATAATTCCAGAATGTCCCGAATTACGATCTCGTATAGTGTGACTCTCTACCAGTAATCAATCGACTACTGAAGGCGCTCTCCATTACACTCAACCGAATTAGGTCGATGACCACGTGACTAAATGAAAAGATAATTTTCACGCATTTACATTTTTTTTTCTTTTATCGTTTTCGATTTTGTTTCTTTTACTTTTAAATACATTCGAGCATTTTAAGTAAGTTTACTTACGATGTATTGGTTAGTAGAGAAATGAAATAATCATGTAGGGCTCAACACGTAAGTACGTTTATGATTACTTAAATGAGATGATACACTCGCCGGGATAGGTGGCGTCATCCTGTAACCCAGCTACTTTGGGGGCATGGTCGGGTGGCCGGTTTGAGATTGGGGGTTCTGTTGTACGTTGCGTTATGTCGATCAGGCGTCCGCACTAAGCCTGGCATCAATATGGTTAGCAGGAGAGAGCTTCAGCTGATCAGGTTGATTAACGAGGGCCGGTCCGGTCGAGGGCGGAAACGCAGCAGACAAAAGTCCCCGTGTCAAGCAGTAGTGGGATCGCGCCCGTGAATAGTGCACGTGCGGCACTCCGTTCAATATAATCGAACCCCGACCTCAATTTTTACTTTTTTTTTTTTTGTTTTGACTTCCAAGTATTCATATCAGAAAATCAGACGTTTTCACCTTTACCTATCAAAAAAGACAGCACAAGTAACAGTGTCTAGTTCATACAAAAACGCGTGGGGATTTGAATTTTCATACCAATAATTCGCCTAATCTTATCAGTGTATTTTCCATCGCAACTTTATACATCTTGCAATTTCAAGCAGATTCATTGCCACAGTAAAACAAATAAATCCCTACTATATTTGATTCTCTTAACAAACCCATCTCTACACAATATAAAATAGTATACTGAACAACACATTCATATTGGTTAATATTATGTAGACTATTCCATTCCTACCCATGTCTCTTTCCTCTTCTTCCTATTCATCCTTATTATCATAACTCTTCAAATATAACGTCTCATTTATCTTTCTAATGACCAAACATAAAATTTGACACAAATTTTGACTTCTGCTAACAGTAGTAATACAAACAATAACAATAATAATAATTAATATCATTTGTATTGTTATTAATAATAAGAATTATAATAATATTATTACTATATTTACATTATTAAAAATAATAAGCGCCATCATCTTAAAGTGGATTGTTTTCTGAATTGGTGAGATTTATACAATTGAAGTCAACGAGAAATTACTGATTCCGAAAGCAGAAAAGGCACAATAATAAAGTAAACAATGACTGTCTCTTTACGTTCAACATCAGCTTGCTCTACCGAAACCTCACAAAACTTTCCACAACATGAAGCTTTTTCTATTACTATTTGTAGCAAACGCACAATAGGATATCAATTATTACAAGCAAATATAGACTATACCAATACGTGCGTGCTACTACTTTACACATCTCATTCCGTGGCTAATGAATGGTTTAGAAATATCGAGCTCCTGAGACGAGTTCAAATCACCACCGAAGTTATTTCATTATTGATTCTGATTTCCCGCCCTGTATATAATACACTGTAACGGATGCCTTTCAGAAGGTTAGCACAAGAAATAAAATAAATATTTCTTAGTTTTATATTCGTTTAGTAAACATGGCTTTTACAATAATCAGTAAGATTTCAATTTCACTAAGAAACTTTCTTTGTAAACAGAACGCTTATACATGATGCTATATTCAAACGCAAGATTTTCGTACAAATTTTCTTTTTAGCAGAATTACAAATAAATAAGCGAGAATCCTTTGAGTATTGCACTTAAACGTGTACATTTAATGCATAAATTTGATAGATATATTAACTAGTAGAATATAATTCCAGAATGTCCCGAATTACGATCTCGTATAGTGTGACTCTCTACCAGTAATCAATCGACTACTGAAGGCGCTCTCCATTACACTCAACCGAATTAGGTCGATGACCACGTGACTAAATGAAAAGATAATTTTCACGCATTTACATTTTTTTTTCTTTTATCGTTTTCGATTTTGTTTCTTTTACTTTTAAATACATTCGAGCATTTTAAGTAAGTTTACTTACGATGTATTGGTTAGTAGAGAAATGAAATAATCATGTAGGGCTCAACACGTAAGTACGTTTATGATTACTTAAATGAGATGATACACTCGCCGGGATAGGTGGCGTCATCCTGTAACCCAGCTACTTTGGGGGCATGGTCGGGTAGCCGGTTTGAGATTGGGGGTTCTGTTGTACGTTGCGTTATGTCGATCAGGCGTCCGCACTAAGCCTGGCATCAATATGGTTAGCGGGAGAGAGCTTCAGCTGATCAGGTTGATTAACGAGAGCCGGTCCGGTCGAGGGCGGAAACGCAGCAGACAAAAGTCCCCCGTGTCAAGCAGTAGTGGGATCGCTACCGTGAATAGTGCACGTGCGGCACTCCGTTCAATATAATCGAAACCCGACCTCAATTTTTACTTTTTTTTTTTTTGTTTTGACTTCCAAGTATTCATATCAGAAAATCAGACGTTTTCACCTTTACCTATCAAAAAAGACAGCACAAGTAACAGTGTCTAGTTCATACAAAAACGCGTGGGGATTTGAATTTTCATACCAATAATTCGCCTAATCTTATCAGTGTATTTTCCATCGCAACTTTATACATCTTGCAATTTCAAGCAGATTCATTGCCACAGTAAAACAAATAAATCCCTACTATATTTGATTCTCTTAACAAACCCATCTCTACACAATATAAAATAGTATACTGAACAACACATTCATATTGGTTAATATTATGTAGACTATTCCATTCCTACCCATGTCTCTCTCCTCTTCTTCC
This sequence comes from Acanthosepion esculentum, assembly GCA_964036315.1. Lineage (NCBI taxonomy): Eukaryota > Metazoa > Mollusca > Cephalopoda > Sepiida > Sepiidae > Acanthosepion > Acanthosepion esculentum. The sequence goes on from OZ038501.1 coordinate 36,913,475, forward strand.
TATTCATCCTTATTATCATAACTCTTCAAATATAACGTCTCATTTATCTTTCTAATGACCAAACATAAAATGTGACACAAATTTTGACTTCTGCTAAAACAGTAGTAATACAAACAATAACAATAATAATAATTAATATCATTTGTATTGTTATTAATAATAAGAATTATAATAATATTATTACTATATTTACATTATTAAAAATAATAAGCGCCATCATCTTAAAGTGGATTGTTTTCTGAATTGGTGAGATTTATACAATTGAAGTCAACGAGAAATTACTGATTCCGAAAGCAGAAAAGGCACAATAATAAAGTAAACAATGACTGTCTCTTTACGTTCAACATCAGCTTGCTCTACCGAAACCTCACAAAACTTTCCACAACATGAAGCTTTTTCTATTACTATTTGTAGCAAACGCACAATAGGATATCAATTATTACAAGCAAATATAGACTATACCAATACGTGCGTGCTACTACTTTACACATCTCATTCCGTGGCTAATGAATGGTTTAGAAATATCGAGCTCCTGAGACGAGTTCAAATCACCACCGAAGTTATTTCATTATTGATTCTGATTTCCCGCCCTGTATATAATACACTGTAACGGATGCCTTTCAGAAGGTTAGCACAAGAAATAAAATAAATATTTCTTAGTTTTATATTCGTTTAGTAAACATGGCTTTTACAATACTCAGTAAGATTTCAATTTCACTAAGAAACTTTCTTTGTAAACAGAACGCTTATACATGATGCTATATTCAAACGCAAGATTTTCGTACAAATTTTCTTTTTAGCAGAATTACAAATAAATAAGCGAGAATCCTTTGAGTATTGCACTTAAACGTGTACATTTAATGCATAAATTTGATAGATATATTAACTAGTAGAATATAATTCCAGAATGTCCCGAATTACGATCTCGTATAGTGTGACTCTCTACCAGTAATCAATCGACTACTGAAGGCGCTCTCCATTACACTCAACCGAATTAGGTCGATGACCACGTGACTAAATGAAAAGATAATTTTCACGCATTTACATTTTTTTTTCTTTTATCGTTTTCGATTTTGTTTCTTTTACTTTTAAATACATTCGAGCATTTTAAGTAAGTTTACTTACGATGTATTGGTTAGTAGAGAAATGAAATAATCATGTAGGGCTCAACACGTAAGTACGTTTATGATTACTTAAATGAGATGATACACTCGCCGGGATAGGTGGCGTCATCCTGTAACCCAGCTACTTTGGGGGCATGGTCGGGTGGCCGGTTTGAGATTGGGGGTTCTGTTGTACGTTGCGTTATGTCGATCAGGCGTCCGCACTAAGCCTGGCATCAATATGGTTAGCAGGAGAGAGCTTCAGCTGATCAGGTTGATTAACGAGGGCCGGTCCGGTCGAGGGCGGAAACGCAGCAGACAAAAGTCCCCGTGTCAAGCAGTAGTGGGATCGCGCCCGTGAATAGTGCACGTGCGGCACTCCGTTCAATATAATCGAACCCCGACCTCAATTTTTACTTTTTTTTTTTTTGTTTTGACTTCCAAGTATTCATATCAGAAAATCAGACGTTTTCACCTTTACCTATCAAAAAAGACAGCACAAGTAACAGTGTCTAGTTCATACAAAAACGCGTGGGGATTTGAATTTTCATACCAATAATTCGCCTAATCTTATCAGTGTATTTTCCATCGCAACTTTATACATCTTGCAATTTCAAGCAGATTCATTGCCACAGTAAAACAAATAAATCCCTACTATATTTGATTCTCTTAACAAACCCATCTCTACACAATATAAAATAGTATACTGAACAACACATTCATATTGGTTAATATTATGTAGACTATTCCATTCCTACCCATGTCTCTCTCCTCTTCTTCCTATTCATCCTTATTATCATAACTCTTCAAATATAACGTCTCATTTATCTTTCTAATGACCAAACATAAAATGTGACACAAATTTTGACTTCTGCTAAAACAGTAGTAATACAAACAATAACAATAATAATAATTAATATCATTTGTATTGTTATTAATAATAAGAATTATAATAATATTATTACTATATTTACATTATTAAAAATAATAAGCGCCATCATCTTAAAGTGGATTGTTTTCTGAATTGGTGAGATTTATACAATTGAAGTCAACGAGAAATTACTGATTCCGAAAGCAGAAAAGGCACAATAATAAAGTAAACAATGACTGTCTCTTTACGTTCAACATCAGCTTGCTCTACCGAAACCTCACAAAACTTTCCACAACATGAAGCTTTTTCTATTACTATTTGTAGCAAACGCACAATAGGATATCAATTATTACAAGCAAATATAGACTATACCAATACGTGCGTGCTACTACTTTACACATCTCATTCCGTGGCTAATGAATGGTTTAGAAATATCGAGCTCCTGAGACGAGTTCAAATCACCACCGAAGTTATTTCATTATTGATTCTGATTTCCCGCCCTGTATATAATACACTGTAACGGATGCCTTTCAGAAGGTTAGCACAAGAAATAAAATAAATATTTCTTAGTTTTATATTCGTTTAGTAAACATGGCTTTTACAATAATCAGTAAGATTTCAATTTCACTAAGAAACTTTCTTTGTAAACAGAACGCTTATACATGATGCTATATTCAAACGCAAGATTTTCGTACAAATTTTCTTTTTAGCAGAATTACAAATAAATAAGCGAGAATCCTTTGAGTATTGCACTTAAACGTGTACATTTAATGCATAAATTTGATAGATATATTAACTAGTAGAATATAATTCCAGAATGTCCCGAATTACGATCTCGGTTAGTGTGACTCTCTACCAGTAATCAATCGACTACTGAAGGCGCTCTCCATTACACTCAACCGAATTAGGTCGATGACCACGTGACTAAATGAAAAGATAATTTTCACGCATTTACATTTTTTTTTCTTTTATCGTTTTCGATTTTGTTTCTTTTACTTTTAAATACATTCGAGCATTTTAAGTAAGTTTACTTACGATGTATTGGTTAGTAGAGAAATGAAATAATCATGTAGGGCTCAACACGTAAGTACGTTTATGATTACTTAAATGAGATGATACACTCGCCGGGATAGGTGGCGTCATCCTGTAACCCAGCTACTTTGGGGGCATGGTCGGGTGGCCGGTTTGAGATTGGGGGTTCTGTTGTACGTTGCGTTATGTCGATCAGGCGTCCGCACTAAGCCTGGCATCAATATGGTTAGCAGGAGAGAGCTTCAGCTGATCAGGTTGATTAACGAGGGCCGGTCCGGTCGAGGGCGGAAACGCAGCAGACAAAAGTCCCCGTGTCAAGCAGTAGTGGGATCGCGCCCGTGAATAGTGCACGTGCGGCACTCCGTTCAATATAATCGAACCCCGACCTCAATTTTTACTTTTTTTTTTTTTGTTTTGACTTCCAAGTATTCATATCAGAAAATCAGACGTTTTCACCTTTACCTATCAAAAAAGACAGCACAAGTAACAGTGTCTAGTTCATACAAAAACGCGTGGGGATTTGAATTTTCATACCAATAATTCGCCTAATCTTATCAGTGTATTTTCCATCGCAACTTTATACATCTTGCAATTTCAAGCAGATTCATTGCCACAGTAAAACAAATAAATCCCTACTATATTTGATTCTCTTAACAAACCCATCTCTACACAATATAAAATAGTATACTGAACAACACATTCATATTGGTTAATATTATGTAGACTATTCCATTCCTACCCATGTCTCTTTCCTCTTCTTCCTATTCATCCTTATTATCATAACTCTTCAAATATAACGTCTCATTTATCTTTCTAATGACCAAACATAAAATGTGACACAAATTTTGACTTCTGCTAACAGTAGTAATACAAACAATAACAATAATAATAATTAATATCATTTGTATTGTTATTAATAATAAGAATTATAATAATATTATTACTATATTTACATTATTAAAAATAATAAGCGCCATCATCTTAAAGTGGATTGTTTTCTGAATTGGTGAGATTTATACAATTGAAGTCAACGAGAAATTACTGATTCCGAAAGCAGAAAAGGCACAATAATAAAGTAAACAATGACTGTCTCTTTACGTTCAACATCAGCTTGCTCTACCGAAACCTCACAAAACTTTCCACAACATGAAGCTTTTTCTATTACTATTTGTAGCAAACGCACAATAGGATATCAATTATTACAAGCAAATATAGACTATACCAATACGTGCGTGCTACTACTTTACACATCTCATTCCGTGGCTAATGAATGGTTTAGAAATATCGAGCTCCTGAGACGAGTTCAAATCACCACCGAAGTTATTTCATTATTGATTCTGATTTCCCGCCCTGTATATAATACACTGTAACGGATGCCTTTCAGAAGGTTAGCACAAGAAATAAAATAAATATTTCTTAGTTTTATATTCGTTTAGTAAACATGGCTTTTACAATAATCAGTAAGATTTCAATTTCACTAAGAAACTTTCTTTGTAAACAGAACGCTTATACATGATGCTATATTCAAACGCAAGATTTTCGTACAAATTTTCTTTTTAGCAGAATTACAAATAAATAAGCGAGAATCCTTTGAGTATTGCACTTAAACGTGTACATTTAATGCATAAATTTGATAGATATATTAACTAGTAGAATATAATTCCAGAATGTCCCGAATTACGATCTCGGTTAGTGTGACTCTCTACCAGTAATCAATCGACTACTGAAGGCGCTCTCCATTACACTCAACCGAATTAGGTCGATGACCACGTGACTAAATGAAAAGATAATTTTCACGCATTTACATTTTTTTTTCTTTTATCGTTTTCGATTTTGTTTCTTTTACTTTTAAATACATTCGAGCATTTTAAGTAAGTTTACTTACGATGTATTGGTTAGTAGAGAAATGAAATAATCATGTAGGGCTCAACACGTAAGTACGTTTATGATTACTTAAATGAGATGATACACTCGCCGGGATAGGTGGCGTCATCCTGTAACCCAGCTACTTTGGGGGCATGGTCGGGTGGCCGGTTTGAGATTGGGGGTTCTGTTGTACGTTGCGTTATGTCGATCAGGCGTCCGCACTAAGCCTGGCATCAATATGGTTAGCAGGAGAGAGCTTCAGCTGATCAGGTTGATTAACGAGGGCCGGTCCGGTCGAGGGCGGAAACGCAGCAGACAAAAGTCCCCGTGTCAAGCAGTAGTGGGATCGCGCCCGTGAATAGTGCACGTGCGGCACTCCGTTCAATATAATCGAACCCCGACCTCAATTTTTACTTTTTTTTTTTTTGTTTTGACTTCCAAGTATTCATATCAGAAAATCAGACGTTTTCACCTTTACCTATCAAAAAAGACAGCACAAGTAACAGTGTCTAGTTCATACAAAAACGCGTGGGGATTTGAATTTTCATACCAATAATTCGCCTAATCTTATCAGTGTATTTTCCATCGCAACTTTATACATCTTGCAATTTCAAGCAGATTCATTGCCACAGTAAAACAAATAAATCCCTACTATATTTGATTCTCTTAACAAACCCATCTCTACACAATATAAAATAGTATACTGAACAACACATTCATATTGGTTAATATTATGTAGACTATTCCATTCCTACCCATGTCTCTCTCCTCTTCTTCCTATTCATCCTTATTATCATAACTCTTCAAATATAACGTCTCATTTATCTTTCTAATGACCAAACATAAAATGTGACACAAATTTTGACTTCTGCTAAAACAGTAGTAATACAAACAATAACAATAATAATAATTAATATCATTTGTATTGTTATTAATAATAAGAATTATAATAATATTATTACTATATTTACATTATTAAAAATAATAAGCGCCATCATCTTAAAGTGGATTGTTTTCTGAATTGGTGAGATTTATACAATTGAAGTCAACGAGAAATTACTGATTCCGAAAGCAGAAAAGGCACAATAATAAAGTAAACAATGACTGTCTCTTTACGTTCAACATCAGCTTGCTCTACCGAAACCTCACAAAACTTTCCACAACATGAAGCTTTTTCTATTACTATTTGTAGCAAACGCACAATAGGATATCAATTATTACAAGCAAATATAGACTATACCAATACGTGCGTGCTACTACTTTACACATCTCATTCCGTGGCTAATGAATGGTTTAGAAATATCGAGCTCCTGAGACGAGTTCAAATCACCACCGAAGTTATTTCATTATTGATTCTGATTTCCCGCCCTGTATATAATACACTGTAACGGATGCCTTTCAGAAGGTTAGCACAAGAAATAAAATAAATATTTCTTAGTTTTATATTCGTTTAGTAAACATGGCTTTTACAATACTCAGTAAGATTTCAATTTCACTAAGAAACTTTCTTTGTAAACAGAACGCTTATACATGATGCTATATTCAAACGCAAGATTTTCGTACAAATTTTCTTTTTAGCAGAATTACAAATAAATAAGCGAGAATCCTTTGAGTATTGCACTTAAACGTGTACATTTAATGCATAAATTTGATAGATATATTAACTAGTAGAATATAATTCCAGAATGTCCCGAATTACGATCTCGTATAGTGTGACTCTCTACCAGTAATCAATCGACTACTGAAGGCGCTCTCCATTACACTCAACCGAATTAGGTCGATGACCACGTGACTAAATGAAAAGATAATTTTCACGCATTTACATTTTTTTTTCTTTTATCGTTTTCGATTTTGTTTCTTTTACTTTTAAATACATTCGAGCATTTTAAGTAAGTTTACTTACGATGTATTGGTTAGTAGAGAAATGAAATAATCATGTAGGGCTCAACACGTAAGTACGTTTATGATTACTTAAATGAGATGATACACTCGCCGGGATAGGTGGCGTCATCCTGTAACCCAGCTACTTTGGGGGCATGGTCGGGTGGCCGGTTTGAGATTGGGGGTTCTGTTGTACGTTGCGTTATGTCGATCAGGCGTCCGCACTAAGCCTGGCATCAATATGGTTAGCAGGAGAGAGCTTCAGCTGATCAGGTTGATTAACGAGGGCCGGTCCGGTCGAGGGCGGAAACGCAGCAGACAAAAGTCCCCGTGTCAAGCAGTAGTGGGATCGCGCCCGTGAATAGTGCACGTGCGGCACTCCGTTCAATATAATCGAACCCCGACCTCAATTTTTACTTTTTTTTTTTTTGTTTTGACTTCCAAGTATTCATATCAGAAAATCAGACGTTTTCACCTTTACCTATCAAAAAAGACAGCACAAGTAACAGTGTCTAGTTCATACAAAAACGCGTGGGGATTTGAATTTTCATACCAATAATTCGCCTAATCTTATCAGTGTATTTTCCATCGCAACTTTATACATCTTGCAATTTCAAGCAGATTCATTGCCACAGTAAAACAAATAAATCCCTACTATATTTGATTCTCTTAACAAACCCATCTCTACACAATATAAAATAGTATACTGAACAACACATTCATATTGGTTAATATTATGTAGACTATTCCATTCCTACCCATGTCTCTCTCCTCTTCTTCCTATTCATCCTTATTATCATAACTCTTCAAATATAACGTCTCATTTATCTTTCTAATGACCAAACATAAAATGTGACACAAATTTTGACTTCTGCTAAAACAGTAGTAATACAAACAATAACAATAATAATAATTAATATCATTTGTATTGTTATTAATAATAAGAATTATAATAATATTATTACTATATTTACATTATTAAAAATAATAAGCGCCATCATCTTAAAGTGGATTGTTTTCTGAATTGGTGAGATTTATACAATTGAAGTCAACGAGAAATTACTGATTCCGAAAGCAGAAAAGGCACAATAATAAAGTAAACAATGACTGTCTCTTTACGTTCAACATCAGCTTGCTCTACCGAAACCTCACAAAACTTTCCACAACATGAAGCTTTTTCTATTACTATTTGTAGCAAACGCACAATAGGATATCAATTATTACAAGCAAATATAGACTATACCAATACGTGCGTGCTACTACTTTACACATCTCATTCCGTGGCTAATGAATGGTTTAGAAATATCGAGCTCCTGAGACGAGTTCAAATCACCACCGAAGTTATTTCATTATTGATTCTGATTTCCCGCCCTGTATATAATACACTGTAACGGATGCCTTTCAGAAGGTTAGCACAAGAAATAAAATAAATATTTCTTAGTTTTATATTCGTTTAGTAAACATGGCTTTTACAATAATCAGTAAGATTTCAATTTCACTAAGAAACTTTCTTTGTAAACAGAACGCTTATACATGATGCTATATTCAAACGCAAGATTTTCGTACAAATTTTCTTTTTAGCAGAATTACAAATAAATAAGCGAGAATCCTTTGAGTATTGCACTTAAACGTGTACATTTAATGCATAAATTTGATAGATATATTAACTAGTAGAATATAATTCCAGAATGTCCCGAATTACGATCTCGTATAGTGTGACTCTCTACCAGTAATCAATCGACTACTGAAGGCGCTCTCCATTACACTCAACCGAATTAGGTCGATGACCACGTGACTAAATGAAAAGATAATTTTCACGCATTTACATTTTTTTTTCTTTTATCGTTTTCGATTTTGTTTCTTTTACTTTTAAATACATTCGAGCATTTTAAGTAAGTTTACTTACGATGTATTGGTTAGTAGAGAAATGAAATAATCATGTAGGGCTCAACACGTAAGTACGTTTATGATTACTTAAATGAGATGACACACTCGCCGGGATAGGTGGCGTCATCCTGTAACCCAGCTACTTTGGGGGCATGGTCGGGTGGCCGGTTTGAGATTGGGGGTTCTGTTGTACGTTGCGTTGTGTCGATCAGGCGTCCGCACTAAGCCTGGCATCAATATGGTTAGCAGGAGAGAGCTTCAGCTGATCAGGTTGATTAACGAGGGCCGGTCCGGTCGAGGGCGGAAACGCAACAGACAAAAGTCCCCGTGTCAAGCAGTAGTGGGATCGCGCCCGTGAATAGTGCACGTGCGGCACTCCGTTCAATATAATCGAACCCCGACCTCAATTTTTACTTTTTTTTTTTTTGTTTTGACTTCCAAGTATTCATATCAGAAAATCAGACGTTTTCACCTTTACCTATCAAAAAAGACAGCACAAGTAACAGTGTCTAGTTCATACAAAAACGCGTGGGGATTTGAATTTTCATACCAATAATTCGCCTAATCTTATCAGTGTATTTTCCATCGCAACTTTATACATCTTGCAATTTCAAGCAGATTCATTGCCACAGTAAAACAAATAAATCCCTACTATATTTGATTCTCTTAACAAACCCATCTCTACACAATATAAAATAGTATACTGAACAACACATTCATATTGGTTAATATTATGTAGACTATTCCATTCCTACCCATGTCTCTTTCCTCTTCTTCCTATTCATCCTTATTATCATAACTCTTCAAATATAACGTCTCATTTATCTTTCTAATGACCAAACATAAAATGTGACACAAATTTTGACTTCTGCTAACAGTAGTAATACAAACAATAACAATAATAATAATTAATATCATTTGTATTGTTATTAATAATAAGAATTATAATAATATTATTACTATATTTACATTATTAAAAATAATAAGCGCCATCATCTTAAAGTGGATTGTTTTCTGAATTGGTGAGATTTATACAATTGAAGTCAACGAGAAATTACTGATTCCGAAAGCAGAAAAGGCACAATAATAAAGTAAACAATGACTGTCTCTTTACGTTCAACATCAGCTTGCTCTACCGAAACCTCACAAAACTTTCCACAACATGAAGCTTTTTCTATTACTATTTGTAGCAAACGCACAATAGGATATCAATTATTACAAGCAAATATAGACTATACCAATACGTGCGTGCTACTACTTTACACATCTCATTCCGTGGCTAATGAATGGTTTAGAAATATCGAGCTCCTGAGACGAGTTCAAATCACCACCGAAGTTATTTCATTATTGATTCTGATTTCCCGCCCTGTATATAATACACTGTAACGGATGCCTTTCAGAAGGTTAGCACAAGAAATAAAATAAATATTTCTTAGTTTTATATTCGTTTAGTAAACATGGCTTTTACAATAATCAGTAAGATTTCAATTTCACTAAGAAACTTTCTTTGTAAACAGAACGCTTATACATGATGCTATATTCAAACGCAAGATTTTCGTACAAATTTTCTTTTTAGCAGAATTACAAATAAATAAGCGAGAATCCTTTGAGTATTGCACTTAAACGTGTACATTTAATGCATAAATTTGATAGATATATTAACTAGTAGAATATAATTCCAGAATGTCCCGAATTACGATCTCGTATAGTGTGACTCTCTACCAGTAATCAATCGACTACTGAAGGCGCTCTCCATTACACTCAACCGAATTAGGTCGATGACCACGTGACTAAATGAAAAGATAATTTTCACGCATTTACATTTTTTTTTCTTTTATCGTTTTCGATTTTGTTTCTTTTACTTTTAAATACATTCGAGCATTTTAAGTAAGTTTACTTACGATGTATTGGTTAGTAGAGAAATGAAATAATCATGTAGGGCTCAACACGTAAGTACGTTTATGATTACTTAAATGAGATGATACACTCGCCGGGATAGGTGGCGTCATCCTGTAACCCAGCTACTTTGGGGGCATGGTCGGGTGGCCGGTTTGAGATTGGGGGTTCTGTTGTACGTTGCGTTATGTCGATCAGGCGTCCGCACTAAGCCTGGCATCAATATGGTTAGCAGGAGAGAGCTTCAGCTGATCAGGTTGATTAACGAGGGCCGGTCCGGTCGAGGGCGGAAACGCAGCAGACAAAAGTCCCCGTGTCAAGCAGTAGTGGGATCGCGCCCGTGAATAGTGCACGTGCGGCACTCCGTTCAATATAATCGAACCCCGACCTCAATTTTTACTTTTTTTTGTTTTTGTTTTGACTTCCAAGTATTCATATCAGAAAATCAGACGTTTTCACCTTTACCTATCAAAAAAGACAGCACAAGTAACAGTGTCTAGTTCATACAAAAACGCGTGGGGATTTGAATTTTCATACCAATAATTCGCCTAATCTTATCAGTGTATTTTCCATCGCAACTTTATACATCTTGCAATTTCAAGCAGATTCATTGCCACAGTAAAACAAATAAATCCCTACTATATTTGATTCTCTTAACAAACCCATCTCTACACAATATAAAATAGTATACTGAACAACACATTCATATTGGTTAATATTATGTAGACTATTCCATTCCTACCCATGTCTCTCTCCTCTTCTTCCTATTCATCCTTATTATCATAACTCTTCAAATATAACGTCTCATTTATCTTTCTAATGACCAAACATAAAATGTGACACAAATTTTGACTTCTGCTAACAGTAGTAATACAAACAATAACAATAATAATAATTAATATCATTTGTATTGTTATTAATAATAAGAATTATAATAATATTATTACTATATTTACATTATTAAAAATAATAAGCGCCATCATCTTAAAGTGGATTGTTTTCTGAATTGGTGAGATTTATACAATTGAAGTCAACGAGAAATTACTGATTCCGAAAGCAGAAAAGGCACAATAATAAAGTAAACAATGACTGTCTCTTTACGTTCAACATCAGCTTGCTCTACCGAAACCTCACAAAACTTTCCACAACATGAAGCTTTTTCTATTACTATTTGTAGCAAACGCACAATAGGATATCAATTATTACAAGCAAATATAGACTATACCAATACGTGCGTGCTACTACTTTACACATCTCATTCCGTGGCTAATGAATGGTTTAGAAATATCGAGCTCCTGAGACGAGTTCAAATCACCACCGAAGTTATTTCATTATTGATTCTGATTTCCCGCCCTGTATATAATACACTGTAACGGATGCCTTTCAGAAGGTTAGCACAAGAAATAAAATAAATATTTCTTAGTTTTATATTCGTTTAGTAAACATGGCTTTTACAATACTCAGTAAGATTTCAATTTCACTAAGAAACTTTCTTTGTAAACAGAACGCTTATACATGATGCTATATTCAAACGCAAGATTTTCGTACAAATTTTCTTTTTAGCAGAATTACAAATAAATAAGCGAGAATCCTTTGAGTATTGCACTTAAACGTGTACATTTAATGCATAAATTTGATAGATATATTAACTAGTAGAATATAATTCCAGAATGTCCCGAATTACGATCTCGTATAGTGTGACTCTCTACCAGTAATCAATCGACTACTGAAGGCGCTCTCCATTACACTCAACCGAATTAGGTCGATGACCACGTGACTAAATGAAAAGATAATTTTCACGCATTTACATTTTTTTTTCTTTTATCGTTTTCGATTTTGTTTCTTTTACTTTTAAATACATTCGAGCATTTTAAGTAAGTTTACTTACGATGTATTGGTTAGTAGAGAAATGAAATAATCATGTAGGGCTCAACACGTAAGTACGTTTATGATTACTTAAATGAGATGATACACTCGCCGGGATAGGTGGCGTCATCCTGTAACCCAGCTACTTTGGGGGCATGGTCGGGTGGCCGGTTTGAGATTGGGGGTTCTGTTGTACGTTGCGTTATGTCGATCAGGCGTCCGCACTAAGCCTGGCATCAATATGGTTAGCAGGAGAGAGCTTCAGCTGATCAGGTTGATTAACGAGGGCCGGTCCGGTCGAGGGCGGAAACGCAGCAGACAAAAGTCCCCGTGTCAAGCAGTAGTGGGATCGCGCCCGTGAATAGTGCACGTGCGGCACTCCGTTCAATATAATCGAACCCCGACCTCAATTTTTACTTTTTTTTTTTTTGTTTTGACTTCCAAGTATTCATATCAGAAAATCAGACGTTTTCACCTTTACCTATCAAAAAAGACAGCACAAGTAACAGTGTCTAGTTCATACAAAAACGCGTGGGGATTTGAATTTTCATACCAATAATTCGCCTAATCTTATCAGTGTATTTTCCATCGCAACTTTATACATCTTGCAATTTCAAGCAGATTCATTGCCACAATAAAACAAATAAATCCCTACTATATTTGATTCTCTTAACAAACCCATCTCTACACAATATAAAATAGTATACTGAACAACACATTCATATTGGTTAATATTATGTAGACTATTCCATTCCTACCCATGTCTCTCTCCTCTTCTTCCTATTCATCCTTATTATCATAACTCTTCAAATATAACGTCTCATTTATCTTTCTAATGACCAAACATAAAATGTGACACAAATTTTGACTTCTGCTAAAACAGTAGTAATACAAACAATAACAATAATAATAATTAATATCATTTGTATTGTTATTAATAATAAGAATTATAATAATATTATTACTATATTTACATTATTAAAAATAATAAGCGCCATCATCTTAAAGTGGATTGTTTTCTGAATTGGTGAGATTTATACAATTGAAGTCAACGAGAAATTACTGATTCCGAAAGCAGAAAAGGCACAATAATAAAGTAAACAATGACTGTCTCTTTACGTTCAACATCAGCTTGCTCTACCGAAACCTCACAAAACTTTCCACAACATGAAGCTTTTTCTATTACTATTTGTAGCAAACGCACAATAGGATATCAATTATTACAAGCAAATATAGACTATACCAATACGTGCGTGCTACTACTTTACACATCTCATTCCGTGGCTAATGAATGGTTTAGAAATATCGAGCTCCTGAGACGAGTTCAAATCACCACCGAAGTTATTTCATTATTGATTCTGATTTCCCGCCCTGTATATAATACACTGTAACGGATGCCTTTCAGAAGGTTAGCACAAGAAATAAAATAAATATTTCTTAGTTTTATATTCGTTTAGTAAACATGGCTTTTACAATAATCAGTAAGATTTCAATTTCACTAAGAAACTTTCTTTGTAAACAGAACGCTTATACATGATGCTATATTCAAACGCAAGATTTTCGTACAAATTTTATTTTTAGCAGAATTACAAATAAATAAGCGAGAATCCTTTGAGTATTGCACTTAAACGTGTGCATTTAATGCATAAATTTGATAGATATATTAACTAGTAGAATATAATTCCAGAATGTCCCGAATTACGATCTCGTATAGTGTGACTCTCTACCAGTAATCAATCGACTACTGAAGGCGCTCTCCATTACACTCAACCGAATTAGGTCGATGACCACGTGACTAAATGAAAAGATAATTTTCACGCATTTACATTTTTTTTTCTTTTATCGTTTTCGATTTTGTTTCTTTTACTTTTAAATACATTCGAGCATTTTAAGTAAGTTTACTTACGATGTATTGGTTAGTAGAGAAATGAAATAATCATGTAGGGCTCAACACGTAAGTACGTTTATGATTACTTAAATGAGATGATACACTCGCCGGGATAGGTGGCGTCATCCTGTAACCCAGCTACTTTGGGGGCATGGTCGGGTGGCCGGTTTGAGATTGGGGGTTCTGTTGTACGTTGCGTTATGTCGATCAGGCGTCCGCACTAAGCCTGGCATCAATATGGTTAGCAGGAGAGAGCTTCAGCTGATCAGGTTGATTAACGAGGGCCGGTCCGGTCGAGGGCGGAAACGCAGCAGACAAAAGTCCCCGTGTCAAGCAGTAGTGGGATCGCGCCCGTGAATAGTGCACGTGCGGCACTCCGTTCAATATAATCGAACCCCGACCTCAATTTTTACTTTTTTTTTTTTTGTTTTGACTTCCAAGTATTCATATCAGAAAATCAGACGTTTTCACCTTTACCTATCAAAAAAGACAGCACAAGTAACAGTGTCTAGTTCATACAAAAACGCGTGGGGATTTGAATTTTCATACCAATAATTCGCCTAATCTTATCAGTGTATTTTCCATCGCAACTTTATACATCTTGCAATTTCAAGCAGATTCATTGCCACAGTAAAACAAATAAATCCCTACTATATTTGATTCTCTTAACAAACCCATCTCTACACAATATAAAATAGTATACTGAACAACACATTCATATTGGTTAATATTATGTAGACTATTCCATTCCTACCCATGTCTCTCTCCTCTTCTTCCTATTCATCCTTATTATCATAACTCTTCAAATATAACGTCTCATTTATCTTTCTAATGACCAAACATAAAATGTGACACAAATTTTGACTTCTGCTAAAACAGTAGTAATACAAACAATAACAATAATAATAATTAATATCATTTGTATTGTTATTAATAATAAGAATTATAATAATATTATTACTATATTTACATTATTAAAAATAATAAGCGCCATCATCTTAAAGTGGATTGTTTTCTGAATTGGTGAGATTTATACAATTGAAGTCAACGAGAAATTACTGATTCCGAAAGCAGAAAAGGCACAATAATAAAGTAAACAATGACTGTCTCTTTACGTTCAACATCAGCTTGCTCTACCGAAACCTCACAAAACTTTCCACAACATGAAGCTTTTTCTATTACTATTTGTAGCAAACGCACAATAGGATATCAATTATTACAAGCAAATATAGACTATACCAATACGTGCGTGCTACTACTTTACACATCTCATTCCGTGGCTAATGAATGGTTTAGAAATATCGAGCTCCTGAGACGAGTTCAAATCACCACCGAAGTTATTTCATTATTGATTCTGATTTCCCGCCCTGTATATAATACACTGTAACGGATGCCTTTCAGAAGGTTAGCACAAGAAATAAAATAAATATTTCTTAGTTTTATATTCGTTTAGTAAACATGGCTTTTACAATAATCAGTAAGATTTCAATTTCACTAAGAAACTTTCTTTGTAAACAGAACGCTTATACATGATGCTATATTCAAACGCAAGATTTTCGTACAAATTTTATTTTTAGCAGAATTACAAATAAATAAGCGAGAATCCTTTGAGTATTGCACTTAAACGTGTGCATTTAATGCATAAATTTGATAGATATATTAACTAGTAGAATATAATTCCAGAATGTCCCGAATTACGATCTCGTATAGTGTGACTCTCTACCAGTAATCAATCGACTACTGAAGGCGCTCTCCATTACACTCAACCGAATTAGGTCGATGACCACGTGACTAAATGAAAAGATAATTTTCACGCATTTACATTTTTTTTTCTTTTATCGTTTTCGATTTTGTTTCTTTTACTTTTAAATACATTCGAGCATTTTAAGTAAGTTTACTTACGATGTATTGGTTAGTAGAGAAATGAAATAATCATGTAGGGCTCAACACGTAAGTACGTTTATGATTACTTAAATGAGATGATACACTCGCCGGGATAGGTGGCGTCATCCTGTAACCCAGCTACTTTGGGGGCATGGTCGGGTGGCCGGTTTGAGATTGGGGGTTCTGTTGTACGTTGCGTTATGTCGATCAGGCGTCCGCACTAAGCCTGGCATCAATATGGTTAGCAGGAGAGAGCTTCAGCTGATCAGGTTGATTAACGAGGGCCGGTCCGGTCGAGGGCGGAAACGCAGCAGACAAAAGTCCCCGTGTCAAGCAGTAGTGGGATCGCGCCCGTGAATAGTGCACGTGCGGCACTCCGTTCAATATAATCGAACCCCGACCTCAATTTTTACTTTTTTTTTTTTTGTTTTGACTTCCAAGTATTCATATCAGAAAATCAGACGTTTTCACCTTTACCTATCAAAAAAGACAGCACAAGTAACAGTGTCTAGTTCATACAAAAACGCGTGGGGATTTGAATTTTCATACCAATAATTCGCCTAATCTTATCAGTGTATTTTCCATCGCAACTTTATACATCTTGCAATTTCAAGCAGATTCATTGCCACAGTAAAACAAATAAATCCCTACTATATTTGATTCTCTTAACAAACCCATCTCTACACAATATAAAATAGTATACTGAACAACACATTCATATTGGTTAATATTATGTAGACTATTCCATTCCTACCCATGTCTCTCTCCTCTTCTTCCTATTCATCCTTATTATCATAACTCTTCAAATATAACGTCTCATTTATCTTTCTAATGACCAAACATAAAATGTGACACAAATTTTGACTTCTGCTAAAACAGTAGTAATACAAACAATAACAATAATAATAATTAATATCATTTGTATTGTTATTAATAATAAGAATTATAATAATATTATTACTATATTTACATTATTAAAAATAATAAGCGCCATCATCTTAAAGTGGATTGTTTTCTGAATTGGTGAGATTTATACAATTGAAGTCAACGAGAAATTACTGATTCCGAAAGCAGAAAAGGCACAATAATAAAGTAAACAATGACTGTCTCTTTACGTTCAACATCAGCTTGCTCTACCGAAACCTCACAAAACTTTCCACAACATGAAGCTTTTTCTATTACTATTTGTAGCAAACGCACAATAGGATATCAATTATTACAAGCAAATATAGACTATACCAATACGTGCGTGCTACTACTTTACACATCTCATTCCGTGGCTAATGAATGGTTTAGAAATATCGAGCTCCTGAGACGAGTTCAAATCACCACCGAAGTTATTTCATTATTGATTCTGATTTCCCGCCCTGTATATAATACACTGTAACGGATGCCTTTCAGAAGGTTAGCACAAGAAATAAAATAAATATTTCTTAGTTTTATATTCGTTTAGTAAACATGGCTTTTACAATAATCAGTAAGATTTCAATTTCACTAAGAAACTTTCTTTGTAAACAGAACGCTTATACATGATGCTATATTCAAACGCAAGATTTTCGTACAAATTTTATTTTTAGCAGAATTACAAATAAATAAGCGAGAATCCTTTGAGTATTGCACTTAAACGTGTGCATTTAATGCATAAATTTGATAGATATATTAACTAGTAGAATATAATTCCAGAATGTCCCGAATTACGATCTCGTATAGTGTGACTCTCTACCAGTAATCAATCGACTACTGAAGGCGCTCTCCATTACACTCAACCGAATTAGGTCGATGACCACGTGACTAAATGAAAAGATAATTTTCATGCATTTACATTTTTTTTTCTTTTATCGTTTTCGATTTTGTTTCTTTTACTTTTAAATACATTCGAGCATTTTAAGTAAGTTTACTTACGATGTATTGGTTAGTAGAGAAATGAAATAATCATGTAGGGCTCAACACGTAAGTACGTTTATGATTACTTAAATGAGATGATACACTCGCCGGGATAGGTGGCGTCATCCTGTAACCCAGCTACTTTGGGGGCATGGTCGGGTGGCCGGTTTGAGATTGGGGGTTCTGTTGTACGTTGCGTTATGTCGATCAGGCGTCCGCACTAAGCCTGGCATCAATATGGTTAGCAGGAGAGAGCTTCAGCTGATCAGGTTGATTAACGAGGGCCGGTCCGGTCGAGGGCGGAAACGCAGCAGACAAAAGTCCCCGTGTCAAGCAGTAGTGGGATCGCGCCCGTGAATAGTGCACGTGCGGCACTCCGTTCAATATAATCGAACCCCGACCTCAATTTTTACTTTTTTTTTTTTTGTTTTGACTTCCAAGTATTCATATCAGAAAATCAGACGTTTTCACCTTTACCTATCAAAAAAGACAGCACAAGTAACAGTGTCTAGTTCATACAAAAACGCGTGGGGATTTGAATTTTCATACCAATAATTCGCCTAATCTTATCAGTGTATTTTCCATCGCAACTTTATACATCTTGCAATTTCAAGCAGATTCATTGCCACAGTAAAACAAATAAATCCCTACTATATTTGATTCTCTTAACAAACCCATCTCTACACAATATAAAATAGTATACTGAACAACACATTCATATTGGTTAATATTATGTAGACTATTCCATTCCTACCCATGTCTCTCTCCTCTTCTTCCTATTCATCCTTATTATCATAACTCTTCAAATATAACGTCTCATTTATCTTTCTAATGACCAAACATAAAATGTGACACAAATTTTGACTTCTGCTAACAGTAGTAATACAAACAATAACAATAATAATAATTAATATCATTTGTATTGTTATTAATAATAAGAATTATAATAATATTATTACTATATTTACATTATTAAAAATAATAAGCGCCATCATCTTAAAGTGGATTGTTTTCTGAATTGGTGAGATTTATACAATTGAAGTCAACGAGAAATTACTGATTCCGAAAGCAGAAAAGGCACAATAATAAAGTAAACAATGACTGTCTCTTTACGTTCAACATCAGCTTGCTCTACCGAAACCTCACAAAACTTTCCACAACATGAAGCTTTTTCTATTACTATTTGTAGCAAACGCACAATAGGATATCAATTATTACAAGCAAATATAGACTATACCAATACGTGCGTACTACTACTTTACACATCTCATTCCGTGGCTAATGAATGGTTTAGAAATATCGAGCTCCTGAGACGAGTTCAAATCACCACCGAAGTTATTTCATTATTGATTCTGATTTCCCGCCCTGTATATAATACACTGTAACGGATGCCTTTCAGAAGGTTAGCACAAGAAATAAAATAAATATTTCTTAGTTTTATATTCGTTTAGTAAACATGGCTTTTACAATACTCAGTAAGATTTCAATTTCACTAAGAAACTTTCTTTGTAAACAGAACGCTTATACATGATGCTATATTCAAACGCAAGATTTTCGTACAAATTTTCTTTTTAGCAGAATTACAAATAAATAAGCGAGAATCCTTTGAGTATTGCACTTAAACGTGTACATTTAATGCATAAATTTGATAGATATATTAACTAGTAGAATATAATTCCAGAATGTCCCGAATTACGATCTCGTATAGTGTGACTCTCTACCAGTAATCAATCGACTACTGAAGGCGCTCTCCATTACACTCAACCGAATTAGGTCGATGACCACGTGACTAAATGAAAAGATAATTTTCACGCATTTACATTTTTTTTTCTTTTATCGTTTTCGATTTTGTTTCTTTTACTTTTAAATACATTCGAGCATTTTAAGTAAGTTTACTTACGATGTATTGGTTAGTAGAGAAATGAAATAATCATGTAGGGCTCAACACGTAAGTACGTTTATGATTACTTAAATGAGATGATACACTCGCCGGGATAGGTGGCGTCATCCTGTAACCCAGCTACTTTGGGGGCATGGTCGGGTGGCCGGTTTGAGATTGGGGGTTCTGTTGTACGTTGCGTTATGTCGATCAGGCGTCCGCACTAAGCCTGGCATCAATATGGTTAGCAGGAGAGAGCTTCAGCTGATCAGGTTGATTAACGAGGGCCGGTCCGGTCGAGGGCGGAAACGCAGCAGACAAAAGTCCCCGTGTCAAGCAGTAGTGGGATCGCGCCCGTGAATAGTGCACGTGCGGCACTCCGTTCAATATAATCGAACCCCGACCTCAATTTTTACTTTTTTTTTTTTTGTTTTGACTTCCAAGTATTCATATCAGAAAATCAGACGTTTTCACCTTTACCTATCAAAAAAGACAGCACAAGTAACAGTGTCTAGTTCATACAAAAACGCGTGGGGATTTGAATTTTCATACCAATAATTCGCCTAATCTTATCAGTGTATTTTCCATCGCAACTTTATACATCTTGCAATTTCAAGCAGATTCATTGCCACAGTAAAACAAATAAATCCCTACTATATTTGATTCTCTTAACAAACCCATCTCTACACAATATAAAATAGTATACTGAACAACACATTCATATTGGTTAATATTATGTAGACTATTCCATTCCTACCCATGTCTCTCTCCTCTTCTTCCTATTCATCCTTATTATCATAACTCTTCAAATATAACGTCTCATTTATCTTTCTAATGACCAAACATAAAATGTGACACAAATTTTGACTTCTGCTAAAACAGTAGTAATACAAACAATAACAATAATAATAATTAATATCATTTGTATTGTTATTAATAATAAGAATTATAATAATATTATTACTATATTTACATTATTAAAAATAATAAGCGCCATCATCTTAAAGTGGATTGTTTTCTGAATTGGTGAGATTTATACAATTGAAGTCAACGAGAAATTACTGATTCCGAAAGCAGAAAAGGCACAATAATAAAGTAAACAATGACTGTCTCTTTACGTTCAACATCAGCTTGCTCTACCGAAACCTCACAAAACTTTCCACAACATGAAGCTTTTTCTATTACTATTTGTAGCAAACGCACAATAGGATATCAATTATTACAAGCAAATATAGACTATACCAATACGTGCGTGCTACTACTTTACACATCTCATTCCGTGGCTAATGAATGGTTTAGAAATATCGAGCTCCTGAGACGAGTTCAAATCACCACCGAAGTTATTTCATTATTGATTCTGATTTCCCGCCCTGTATATAATACACTGTAACGGATGCCTTTCAGAAGGTTAGCACAAGAAATAAAATAAATATTTCTTAGTTTTATATTCGTTTAGTAAACATGGCTTTTACAATAATCAGTAAGATTTCAATTTCACTAAGAAACTTTCTTTGTAAACAGAACGCTTATACATGATGCTATATTCAAACGCAAGATTTTCGTACAAATTTTATTTTTAGCAGAATTACAAATAAATAAGCGAGAATCCTTTGAGTATTGCACTTAAACGTGTGCATTTAATGCATAAATTTGATAGATATATTAACTAGTAGAATATAATTCCAGAATGTCCCGAATTACGATCTCGTATAGTGTGACTCTCTACCAGTAATCAATCGACTACTGAAGGCGCTCTCCATTACACTCAACCGAATTAGGTCGATGACCACGTGACTAAATGAAAAGATAATTTTCATGCATTTACATTTTTTTTTCTTTTATCGTTTTCGATTTTGTTTCTTTTACTTTTAAATACATTCGAGCATTTTAAGTAAGTTTACTTACGATGTATTGGTTAGTAGAGAAATGAAATAATCATGTAGGGCTCAACACGTAAGTACGTTTATGATTACTTAAATGAGATGATACACTCGCCGGGATAGGTGGCGTCATCCTGTAACCCAGCTACTTTGGGGGCATGGTCGGGTGGCCGGTTTGAGATTGGGGGTTCTGTTGTACGTTGCGTTATGTCGATCAGGCGTCCGCACTAAGCCTGGCATCAATATGGTTAGCAGGAGAGAGCTTCAGCTGATCAGGTTGATTAACGAGGGCCGGTCCGGTCGAGGGCGGAAACGCAGCAGACAAAAGTCCCCGTGTCAAGCAGTAGTGGGATCGCGCCCGTGAATAGTGCACGTGCGGCACTCCGTTCAATATAATCGAACCCCGACCTCAATTTTTACTTTTTTTTTTTTTGTTTTGACTTCCAAGTATTCATATCAGAAAATCAGACGTTTTCACCTTTACCTATCAAAAAAGACAGCACAAGTAACAGTGTCTAGTTCATACAAAAACGCGTGGGGATTTGAATTTTCATACCAATAATTCGCCTAATCTTATCAGTGTATTTTCCATCGCAACTTTATACATCTTGCAATTTCAAGCAGATTCATTGCCACAATAAAACAAATAAATCCCTACTATATTTGATTCTCTTAACAAACCCATCTCTACACAATATAAAATAGTATACTGAACAACACATTCATATTGGTTAATATTATGTAGACTATTCCATTCCTACCCATGTCTCTCTCCTCTTCTTCCTATTCATCCTTATTATCATAACTCTTCAAATATAACGTCTCATTTATCTTTCTAATGACCAAACATAAAATGTGACACAAATTTTGACTTCTGCTAAAACAGTAGTAATACAAACAATAACAATAATAATAATTAATATCATTTGTATTGTTATTAATAATAAGAATTATAATAATATTATTACTATATTTACATTATTAAAAATAATAAGCGCCATCATCTTAAAGTGGATTGTTTTCTGAATTGGTGAGATTTATACAATTGAAGTCAACGAGAAATTACTGATTCCGAAAGCAGAAAAGGCACAATAATAAAGTAAACAATGACTGTCTCTTTACGTTCAACATCAGCTTGCTCTACCGAAACCTCACAAAACTTTCCACAACATGAAGCTTTTTCTATTACTATTTGTAGCAAACGCACAATAGGATATCAATTATTACAAGCAAATATAGACTATACCAATACGTGCGTGCTACTACTTTACACATCTCATTCCGTGGCTAATGAATGGTTTAGAAATATCGAGCTCCTGAGACGAGTTCAAATCACCACCGAAGTTATTTCATTATTGATTCTGATTTCCCGCCCTGTATATAATACACTGTAACGGATGCCTTTCAGAAGGTTAGCACAAGAAATAAAATAAATATTTCTTAGTTTTATATTCGTTTAGTAAACATGGCTTTTACAATAATCAGTAAGATTTCAATTTCACTAAGAAACTTTCTTTGTAAACAGAACGCTTATACATGATGCTATATTCAAACGCAAGATTTTCGTACAAATTTTATTTTTAGCAGAATTACAAATAAATAAGCGAGAATCCTTTGAGTATTGCACTTAAACGTGTGCATTTAATGCATAAATTTGATAGATATATTAACTAGTAGAATATAATTCCAGAATGTCCCGAATTACGATCTCGTATAGTGTGACTCTCTACCAGTAATCAATCGACTACTGAAGGCGCTCTCCATTACACTCAACCGAATTAGGTCGATGACCACGTGACTAAATGAAAAGATAATTTTCACGCATTTACATTTTTTTTTCTTTTATCGTTTTCGATTTTGTTTCTTTTACTTTTAAATACATTCGAGCATTTTAAGTAAGTTTACTTACGATGTATTGGTTAGTAGAGAAATGAAATAATCATGTAGGGCTCAACACGTAAGTACGTTTATGATTACTTAAATGAGATGATACACTCGCCGGGATAGGTGGCGTCATCCTGTAACCCAGCTACTTTGGGGGCATGGTCGGGTGGCCGGTTTGAGATTGGGGGTTCTGTTGTACGTTGCGTTATGTCGATCAGGCGTCCGCACTAAGCCTGGCATCAATATGGTTAGCAGGAGAGAGCTTCAGCTGATCAGGTTGATTAACGAGGGCCGGTCCGGTCGAGGGCGGAAACGCAGCAGACAAAAGTCCCCGTGTCAAGCAGTAGTGGGATCGCGCCCGTGAATAGTGCACGTGCGGCACTCCGTTCAATATAATCGAACCCCGACCTCAATTTTTACTTTTTTTTTTTTTGTTTTGACTTCCAAGTATTCATATCAGAAAATCAGACGTTTTCACCTTTACCTATCAAAAAAGACAGCACAAGTAACAGTGTCTAGTTCATACAAAAACGCGTGGGGATTTGAATTTTCATACCAATAATTCGCCTAATCTTATCAGTGTATTTTCCATCGCAACTTTATACATCTTGCAATTTCAAGCAGATTCATTGCCACAGTAAAACAAATAAATCCCTACTATATTTGATTCTCTTAACAAACCCATCTCTACACAATATAAAATAGTATACTGAACAACACATTCATATTGGTTAATATTATGTAGACTATTCCATTCCTACCCATGTCTCTCTCCTCTTCTTCCTATTCATCCTTATTATCATAACTCTTCAAATATAACGTCTCATTTATCTTTCTAATGACCAAACATAAAATGTGACACAAATTTTGACTTCTGCTAAAACAGTAGTAATACAAACAATAACAATAATAATAATTAATATCATTTGTATTGTTATTAATAATAAGAATTATAATAATATTATTACTATATTTACATTATTAAAAATAATAAGCGCCATCATCTTAAAGTGGATTGTTTTCTGAATTGGTGAGATTTATACAATTGAAGTCAACGAGAAATTACTGATTCCGAAAGCAGAAAAGGCACAATAATAAAGTAAACAATGACTGTCTCTTTACGTTCAACATCAGCTTGCTCTACCGAAACCTCACAAAACTTTCCACAACATGAAGCTTTTTCTATTACTATTTGTAGCAAACGCACAATAGGATATCAATTATTACAAGCAAATATAGACTATACCAATACGTGCGTGCTACTACTTTACACATCTCATTCCGTGGCTAATGAATGGTTTAGAAATATCGAGCTCCTGAGACGAGTTCAAATCACCACCGAAGTTATTTCATTATTGATTCTGATTTCCCGCCCTGTATATAATACACTGTAACGGATGCCTTTCAGAAGGTTAGCACAAGAAATAAAATAAATATTTCTTAGTTTTATATTCGTTTAGTAAACATGGCTTTTACAATAATCAGTAAGATTTCAATTTCACTAAGAAACTTTCTTTGTAAACAGAACGCTTATACATGATGCTATATTCAAACGCAAGATTTTCGTACAAATTTTATTTTTAGCAGAATTACAAATAAATAAGCGAGAATCCTTTGAGTATTGCACTTAAACGTGTGCATTTAATGCATAAATTTGATAGATATATTAACTAGTAGAATATAATTCCAGAATGTCCCGAATTACGATCTCGTATAGTGTGACTCTCTACCAGTAATCAATCGACTACTGAAGGCGCTCTCCATTACACTCAACCGAATTAGGTCGATGACCACGTGACTAAATGAAAAGATAATTTTCACGCATTTACATTTTTTTTTCTTTTATCGTTTTCGATTTTGTTTCTTTTACTTTTAAATACATTCGAGCATTTTAAGTAAGTTTACTTACGATGTATTGGTTAGTAGAGAAATGAAATAATCATGTAGGGCTCAACACGTAAGTACGTTTATGATTACTTAAATGAGATGATACACTCGCCGGGATAGGTGGCGTCATCCTGTAACCCAGCTACTTTGGGGGCATGGTCGGGTGGCCGGTTTGAGATTGGGGGTTCTGTTGTACGTTGCGTTATGTCGATCAGGCGTCCGCACTAAGCCTGGCATCAATATGGTTAGCAGGAGAGAGCTTCAGCTGATCAGGTTGATTAACGAGGGCCGGTCCGGTCGAGGGCGGAAACGCAGCAGACAAAAGTCCCCGTGTCAAGCAGTAGTGGGATCGCGCCCGTGAATAGTGCACGTGCGGCACTCCGTTCAATATAATCGAACCCCGACCTCAATTTTTACTTTTTTTTTTTTTGTTTTGACTTCCAAGTATTCATATCAGAAAATCAGACGTTTTCACCTTTACCTATCAAAAAAGACAGCACAAGTAACAGTGTCTAGTTCATACAAAAACGCGTGGGGATTTGAATTTTCATACCAATAATTCGCCTAATCTTATCAGTGTATTTTCCATCGCAACTTTATACATCTTGCAATTTCAAGCAGATTCATTGCCACAGTAAAACAAATAAATCCCTACTATATTTGATTCTCTTAACAAACCCATCTCTACACAATATAAAATAGTATACTGAACAACACATTCATATTGGTTAATATTATGTAGACTATTCCATTCCTACCCATGTCTCTCTCCTCTTCTTCCTATTCATCCTTATTATCATAACTCTTCAAATATAACGTCTCATTTATCTTTCTAATGACCAAACATAAAATGTGACACAAATTTTGACTTCTGCTAAAACAGTAGTAATACAAACAATAACAATAATAATAATTAATATCATTTGTATTGTTATTAATAATAAGAATTATAATAATATTATTACTATATTTACATTATTAAAAATAATAAGCGCCATCATCTTAAAGTGGATTGTTTTCTGAATTGGTGAGATTTATACAATTGAAGTCAACGAGAAATTACTGATTCCGAAAGCAGAAAAGGCACAATAATAAAGTAAACAATGACTGTCTCTTTACGTTCAACATCAGCTTGCTCTACCGAAACCTCACAAAACTTTCCACAACATGAAGCTTTTTCTATTACTATTTGTAGCAAACGCACAATAGGATATCAATTATTACAAGCAAATATAGACTATACCAATACGTGCGTGCTACTACTTTACACATCTCATTCCGTGGCTAATGAATGGTTTAGAAATATCGAGCTCCTGAGACGAGTTCAAATCACCACCGAAGTTATTTCATTATTGATTCTGATTTCCCGCCCTGTATATAATACACTGTAACGGATGCCTTTCAGAAGGTTAGCACAAGAAATAAAATAAATATTTCTTAGTTTTATATTCGTTTAGTAAACATGGCTTTTACAATAATCAGTAAGATTTCAATTTCACTAAGAAACTTTCTTTGTAAACAGAACGCTTATACATGATGCTATATTCAAACGCAAGATTTTCGTACAAATTTTATTTTTAGCAGAATTACAAATAAATAAGCGAGAATCCTTTGAGTATTGCACTTAAACGTGTGCATTTAATGCATAAATTTGATAGATATATTAACTAGTAGAATATAATTCCAGAATGTCCCGAATTACGATCTCGTATAGTGTGACTCTCTACCAGTAATCAATCGACTACTGAAGGCGCTCTCCATTACACTCAACCGAATTAGGTCGATGACCACGTGACTAAATGAAAAGATAATTTTCATGCATTTACATTTTTTTTTCTTTTATCGTTTTCGATTTTGTTTCTTTTACTTTTAAATACATTCGAGCATTTTAAGTAAGTTTACTTACGATGTATTGGTTAGTAGAGAAATGAAATAATCATGTAGGGCTCAACACGTAAGTACGTTTATGATTACTTAAATGAGATGATACACTCGCCGGTATAGGTGGCGTCATCCTGTAACCCAGCTACTTTGGGGGCATGGTCGGGTGGCCGGTTTGAGATTGGGGGTTCTGTTGTACGTTGCGTTATGTCGATCAGGCGTCCGCACTAAGCCTGGCATCAATATGGTTAGCAGGAGAGAGCTTCAGCTGATCAGGTTGATTAACGAGGGCCGGTCCGGTCGAGGGCGGAAACGCAGCAGACAAAAGTCCCCGTGTCAAGCAGTAGTGGGATCGCGCCCGTGAATAGTGCACGTGCGGCACTCCGTTCAATATAATCGAACCCCGACCTCAATTTTTACTTTTTTTTTTTTTGTTTTGACTTCCAAGTATTCATATCAGAAAATCAGACGTTTTCACCTTTACCTATCAAAAAAGACAGCACAAGTAACAGTGTCTAGTTCATACAAAAACGCGTGGGGATTTGAATTTTCATACCAATAATTCGCCTAATCTTATCAGTGTATTTTCCATCGCAACTTTATACATCTTGCAATTTCAAGCAGATTCATTGCCACAGTAAAACAAATAAATCCCTACTATATTTGATTCTCTTAACAAACCCATCTCTACACAATATAAAATAGTATACTGAACAACACATTCATATTGGTTAATATTATGTAGACTATTCCATTCCTACCCATGTCTCTCTCCTCTTCTTCCTATTCATCCTTATTATCATAACTCTTCAAATATAACGTCTCATTTATCTTTCTAATGACCAAACATAAAATGTGACACAAATTTTGACTTCTGCTAACAGTAGTAATACAAACAATAACAATAATAATAATTAATATCATTTGTATTGTTATTAATAATAAGAATTATAATAATATTATTACTATATTTACATTATTAAAAATAATAAGCGCCATCATCTTAAAGTGGATTGTTTTCTGAATTGGTGAGATTTATACAATTGAAGTCAACGAGAAATTACTGATTCCGAAAGCAGAAAAGGCACAATAATAAAGTAAACAATGACTGTCTCTTTACGTTCAACATCAGCTTGCTCTACCGAAACCTCACAAAACTTTCCACAACATGAAGCTTTTTCTATTACTATTTGTAGCAAACGCACAATAGGATATCAATTATTACAAGCAAATATAGACTATACCAATACGTGCGTACTACTACTTTACACATCTCATTCCGTGGCTAATGAATGGTTTAGAAATATCGAGCTCCTGAGACGAGTTCAAATCACCACCGAAGTTATTTCATTATTGATTCTGATTTCCCGCCCTGTATATAATACACTGTAACGGATGCCTTTCAGAAGGTTAGCACAAGAAATAAAATAAATATTTCTTAGTTTTATATTCGTTTAGTAAACATGGCTTTTACAATACTCAGTAAGATTTCAATTTCACTAAGAAACTTTCTTTGTAAACAGAACGCTTATACATGATGCTATATTCAAACGCAAGATTTTCGTACAAATTTTCTTTTTAGCAGAATTACAAATAAATAAGCGAGAATCCTTTGAGTATTGCACTTAAACGTGTACATTTAATGCATAAATTTGATAGATATATTAACTAGTAGAATATAATTCCAGAATGTCCCGAATTACGATCTCGTATAGTGTGACTCTCTACCAGTAATCAATCGACTACTGAAGGCGCTCTCCATTACACTCAACCGAATTAGGTCGATGACCACGTGACTAAATGAAAAGATAATTTTCACGCATTTACATTTTTTTTTCTTTTATCGTTTTCGATTTTGTTTCTTTTACTTTTAAATACATTCGAGCATTTTAAGTAAGTTTACTTACGATGTATTGGTTAGTAGAGAAATGAAATAATCATGTAGGGCTCAACACGTAAGTACGTTTATGATTACTTAAATGAGATGATACACTCGCCGGGATAGGTGGCGTCATCCTGTAACCCAGCTACTTTGGGGGCATGGTCGGGTGGCCGGTTTGAGATTGGGGGTTCTGTTGTACGTTGCGTTATGTCGATCAGGCGTCCGCACTAAGCCTGGCATCAATATGGTTAGCAGGAGAGAGCTTCAGCTGATCAGGTTGATTAACGAGGGCCGGTCCGGTCGAGGGCGGAAACGCAGCAGACAAAAGTCCCCGTGTCAAGCAGTAGTGGGATCGCGCCCGTGAATAGTGCACGTGCGGCACTCCGTTCAATATAATCGAACCCCGACCTCAATTTTTACTTTTTTTTTTTTTGTTTTGACTTCCAAGTATTCATATCAGAAAATCAGACGTTTTCACCTTTACCTATCAAAAAAGACAGCACAAGTAACAGTGTCTAGTTCATACAAAAACGCGTGGGGATTTGAATTTTCATACCAATAATTCGCCTAATCTTATCAGTGTATTTTCCATCGCAACTTTATACATCTTGCAATTTCAAGCAGATTCATTGCCACAGTAAAACAAATAAATCCCTACTATATTTGATTCTCTTAACAAACCCATCTCTACACAATATAAAATAGTATACTGAACAACACATTCATATTGGTTAATATTATGTAGACTATTCCATTCCTACCCATGTCTCTCTCCTCTTCTTCCTATTCATCCTTATTATCATAACTCTTCAAATATAACGTCTCATTTATCTTTCTAATGACCAAACATAAAATGTGACACAAATTTTGACTTCTGCTAAAACAGTAGTAATACAAACAATAACAATAATAATAATTAATATCATTTGTATTGTTATTAATAATAAGAATTATAATAATATTATTACTATATTTACATTATTAAAAATAATAAGCGCCATCATCTTAAAGTGGATTGTTTTCTGAATTGGTGAGATTTATACAATTGAAGTCAACGAGAAATTACTGATTCCGAAAGCAGAAAAGGCACAATAATAAAGTAAACAATGACTGTCTCTTTACGTTCAACATCAGCTTGCTCTACCGAAACCTCACAAAACTTTCCACAACATGAAGCTTTTTCTATTACTATTTGTAGCAAACGCACAATAGGATATCAATTATTACAAGCAAATATAGACTATACCAATACGTGCGTGCTACTACTTTACACATCTCATTCCGTGGCTAATGAATGGTTTAGAAATATCGAGCTCCTGAGACGAGTTCAAATCACCACCGAAGTTATTTCATTATTGATTCTGATTTCCCGCCCTGTATATAATACACTGTAACGGATGCCTTTCAGAAGGTTAGCACAAGAAATAAAATAAATATTTCTTAGTTTTATATTCGTTTAGTAAACATGGCTTTTACAATAATCAGTAAGATTTCAATTTCACTAAGAAACTTTCTTTGTAAACAGAACGCTTATACATGATGCTATATTCAAACGCAAGATTTTCGTACAAATTTTATTTTTAGCAGAATTACAAATAAATAAGCGAGAATCCTTTGAGTATTGCACTTAAACGTGTGCATTTAATGCATAAATTTGATAGATATATTAACTAGTAGAATATAATTCCAGAATGTCCCGAATTACGATCTCGTATAGTGTGACTCTCTACCAGTAATCAATCGACTACTGAAGGCGCTCTCCATTACACTCAACCGAATTAGGTCGATGACCACGTGACTAAATGAAAAGATAATTTTCATGCATTTACATTTTTTTTTCTTTTATCGTTTTCGATTTTGTTTCTTTTACTTTTAAATACATTCGAGCATTTTAAGTAAGTTTACTTACGATGTATTGGTTAGTAGAGAAATGAAATAATCATGTAGGGCTCAACACGTAAGTACGTTTATGATTACTTAAATGAGATGATACACTCGCCGGGATAGGTGGCGTCATCCTGTAACCCAGCTACTTTGGGGGCATGGTCGGGTGGCCGGTTTGAGATTGGGGGTTCTGTTGTACGTTGCGTTATGTCGATCAGGCGTCCGCACTAAGCCTGGCATCAATATGGTTAGCAGGAGAGAGCTTCAGCTGATCAGGTTGATTAACGAGGGCCGGTCCGGTCGAGGGCGGAAACGCAGCAGACAAAAGTCCCCGTGTCAAGCAGTAGTGGGATCGCGCCCGTGAATAGTGCACGTGCGGCACTCCGTTCAATATAATCGAACCCCGACCTCAATTTTTACTTTTTTTTTTTTTGTTTTGACTTCCAAGTATTCATATCAGAAAATCAGACGTTTTCACCTTTACCTATCAAAAAAGACAGCACAAGTAACAGTGTCTAGTTCATACAAAAACGCGTGGGGATTTGAATTTTCATACCAATAATTCGCCTAATCTTATCAGTGTATTTTCCATCGCAACTTTATACATCTTGCAATTTCAAGCAGATTCATTGCCACAGTAAAACAAATAAATCCCTACTATATTTGATTCTCTTAACAAACCCATCTCTACACAATATAAAATAGTATACTGAACAACACATTCATATTGGTTAATATTATGTAGACTATTCCATTCCTACCCATGTCTCTCTCCTCTTCTTCCTATTCATCCTTATTATCATAACTCTTCAAATATAACGTCTCATTTATCTTTCTAATGACCAAACATAAAATGTGACACAAATTTTGACTTCTGCTAAAACAGTAGTAATACAAACAATAACAATAATAATAATTAATATCATTTGTATTGTTATTAATAATAAGAATTATAATAATATTATTACTATATTTACATTATTAAAAATAATAAGCGCCATCATCTTAAAGTGGATTGTTTTCTGAATTGGTGAGATTTATACAATTGAAGTCAACGAGAAATTACTGATTCCGAAAGCAGAAAAGGCACAATAATAAAGTAAACAATGACTGTCTCTTTACGTTCAACATCAGCTTGCTCTACCGAAACCTCACAAAACTTTCCACAACATGAAGCTTTTTCTATTACTATTTGTAGCAAACGCACAATAGGATATCAATTATTACAAGCAAATATAGACTATACCAATACGTGCGTGCTACTACTTTACACATCTCATTCCCTGGCTAATGAATGGTTTAGAAATATCGAGCTCCTGAGACGAGTTCAAATCACCACCGAAGTTATTTCATTATTGATTCTGATTTCCCGCCCTGTATATAATACACTGTAACGGATGCCTTTCAGAAGGTTAGCACAAGAAATAAAATAAATATTTCTTAGTTTTATATTCGTTTAGTAAACATGGCTTTTACAATAATCAGTAAGATTTCAATTTCACTAAGAAACTTTCTTTGTAAACAGAACGCTTATACATGATGCTATATTCAAACGCAAGATTTTCGTACAAATTTTCTTTTTAGCAGAATTACAAATAAATAAGCGAGAATCCTTTGAGTATTGCACTTAAACGTGTACATTTAATGCATAAATTTGATAGATATATTAACTAGTAGAATATAATTCCAGAATGTCCCGAATTACGATCTCGTATAGTGTGACTCTCTACCAGTAATCAATCGACTACTGAAGGCGCTCTCCATTACACTCAACCGAATTAGGTCGATGACCACGTGACTAAATGAAAAGATAATTTTCACGCATTTACATTTTTTTTTCTTTTATCGTTTTCGATTTTGTTTCTTTTACTTTTAAATACATTCGAGCATTTTAAGTAAGTTTACTTACGATGTATTGGTTAGTAGAGAAATGAAATAATCATGTAGGGCTCAACACGTAAGTACGTTTATGATTACTTAAATGAGATGATACACTCGCCGGGATAGGTGGCGTCATCCTGTAACCCAGCTACTTTGGGGGCATGGTCGGGTGGCCGGTTTGAGATTGGGGGTTCTGTTGTACGTTGCGTTATGTCGATCAGGCGTCCGCACTAAGCCTGGCATCAATATGGTTAGCAGGAGAGAGCTTCAGCTGATCAGGTTGATTAACGAGGGCCGGTCCGGTCGAGGGCGGAAACGCAGCAGACAAAAGTCCCCGTGTCAAGCAGTAGTGGGATCGCGCCCGTGAATAGTGCACGTGCGGCACTCCGTTCAATATAATCGAACCCCGACCTCAATTTTTACTTTTTTTTTTTTTGTTTTGACTTCCAAGTATTCATATCAGAAAATCAGACGTTTTCACCTTTACCTATCAAAAAAGACAGCACAAGTAACAGTGTCTAGTTCATACAAAAACGCGTGGGGATTTGAATTTTCATACCAATAATTCGCCTAATCTTATCAGTGTATTTTCCATCGCAACTTTATACATCTTGCAATTTCAAGCAGATTCATTGCCACAATAAAACAAATAAATCCCTACTATATTTGATTCTCTTAACAAACCCATCTCTACACAATATAAAATAGTATACTGAACAACACATTCATATTGGTTAATATTATGTAGACTATTCCATTCCTACCCATGTCTCTCTCCTCTTCTTCCTATTCATCCTTATTATCATAACTCTTCAAATATAACGTCTCATTTATCTTTCTAATGACCAAACATAAAATGTGACACAAATTTTGACTTCTGCTAAAACAGTAGTAATACAAACAATAACAATAATAATAATTAATATCATTTGTATTGTTATTAATAATAAGAATTATAATAATATTATTACTATATTTACATTATTAAAAATAATAAGCGCCATCATCTTAAAGTGGATTGTTTTCTGAATTGGTGAGATTTATACAATTGAAGTCAACGAGAAATTACTGATTCCGAAAGCAGAAAAGGCACAATAATAAAGTAAACAATGACTGTCTCTTTACGTTCAACATCAGCTTGCTCTACCGAAACCTCACAAAACTTTCCACAACATGAAGCTTTTTCTATTACTATTTGTAGCAAACGCACAATAGGATATCAATTATTACAAGCAAATATAGACTATACCAATACGTGCGTGCTACTACTTTACACATCTCATTCCGTGGCTAATGAATGGTTTAGAAATATCGAGCTCCTGAGACGAGTTCAAATCACCACCGAAGTTATTTCATTATTGATTCTGATTTCCCGCCCTGTATATAATACACTGTAACGGATGCCTTTCAGAAGGTTAGCACAAGAAATAAAATAAATATTTCTTAGTTTTATATTCGTTTAGTAAACATGGCTTTTACAATAATCAGTAAGATTTCAATTTCACTAAGAAACTTTCTTTGTAAACAGAACGCTTATACATGATGCTATATTCAAACGCAAGATTTTCGTACAAATTTTCTTTTTAGCAGAATTACAAATAAATAAGCGAGAATCCTTTGAGTATTGCACTTAAACGTGTACATTTAATGCATAAATTTGATAGATATATTAACTAGTAGAATATAATTCCAGAATGTCCCGAATTACGATCTCGTATAGTGTGACTCTCTACCAGTAATCAATCGACTACTGAAGGCGCTCTCCATTACACTCAACCGAATTAGGTCGATGACCACGTGACTAAATGAAAAGATAATTTTCACGCATTTACATTTTTTTTTCTTTTATCGTTTTCGATTTTGTTTCTTTTACTTTTAAATACATTCGAGCATTTTAAGTAAGTTTACTTACGATGTATTGGTTAGTAGAGAAATGAAATAATCATGTAGGGCTCAACACGTAAGTACGTTTATGATTACTTAAATGAGATGATACACTCGCCGGGATAGGTGGCGTCATCCTGTAACCCAGCTACTTTGGGGGCATGGTCGGGTGGCCGGTTTGAGATTGGGGGTTCTGTTGTACGTTGCGTTATGTCGATCAGGCGTCCGCACTAAGCCTGGCATCAATATGGTTAGCAGGAGAGAGCTTCAGCTGATCAGGTTGATTAACGAGGGCCGGTCCGGTCGAGGGCGGAAACGCAGCAGACAAAAGTCCCCGTGTCAAGCAGTAGTGGGATCGCGCCCGTGAATAGTGCACGTGCGGCACTCCGTTCAATATAATCGAACCCCGACCTCAATTTTTACTTTTTTTTTTTTTGTTTTGACTTCCAAGTATTCATATCAGAAAATCAGACGTTTTCACCTTTACCTATCAAAAAAGACAGCACAAGTAACAGTGTCTAGTTCATACAAAAACGCGTGGGGATTTGAATTTTCATACCAATAATTCGCCTAATCTTATCAGTGTATTTTCCATCGCAACTTTATACATCTTGCAATTTCAAGCAGATTCATTGCCACAGTAAAACAAATAAATCCCTACTATATTTGATTCTCTTAACAAACCCATCTCTACACAATATAAAATAGTATACTGAACAACACATTCATATTGGTTAATATTATGTAGACTATTCCATTCCTACCCATGTCTCTCTCCTCTTCTTCCTATTCATCCTTATTATCATAACTCTTCAAATATAACGTCTCATTTATCTTTCTAATGACCAAACATAAAATGTGACACAAATTTTGACTTCTGCTAAAACAGTAGTAATACAAACAATAACAATAATAATAATTAATATCATTTGTATTGTTATTAATAATAAGAATTATAATAATATTATTACTATATTTACATTATTAAAAATAATAAGCGCCATCATCTTAAAGTGGATTGTTTTCTGAATTGGTGAGATTTATACAATTGAAGTCAACGAGAAATTACTGATTCCGAAAGCAGAAAAGGCACAATAATAAAGTAAACAATGACTGTCTCTTTACGTTCAACATCAGCTTGCTCTACCGAAACCTCACAAAACTTTCCACAACATGAAGCTTTTTCTATTACTATTTGTAGCAAACGCACAATAGGATATCAATTATTACAAGCAAATATAGACTATACCAATACGTGCGTGCTACTACTTTACACATCTCATTCCGTGGCTAATGAATGGTTTAGAAATATCGAGCTCCTGAGACGAGTTCAAATCACCACCGAAGTTATTTCATTATTGATTCTGATTTCCCGCCCTGTATATAATACACTGTAACGGATGCCTTTCAGAAGGTTAGCACAAGAAATAAAATAAATATTTCTTAGTTTTATATTCGTTTAGTAAACATGGCTTTTACAATAATCAGTAAGATTTCAATTTCACTAAGAAACTTTCTTTGTAAACAGAACGCTTATACATGATGCTATATTCAAACGCAAGATTTTCGTACAAATTTTATTTTTAGCAGAATTACAAATAAATAAGCGAGAATCCTTTGAGTATTGCACTTAAACGTGTACATTTAATGCATAAATTTGATAGATATATTAACTAGTAGAATATAATTCCAGAATGTCCCGAATTACGATCTCGTATAGTGTGACTCTCTACCAGTAATCAATCGACTACTGAAGGCGCTCTCCATTACACTCAACC
Organism: Acanthosepion esculentum; assembly: GCA_964036315.1. Classification (NCBI taxonomy): domain Eukaryota; kingdom Metazoa; phylum Mollusca; class Cephalopoda; order Sepiida; family Sepiidae; genus Acanthosepion; species Acanthosepion esculentum. The sequence goes on from OZ038501.1 coordinate 36,950,253, forward strand.
GAATTAGGTCGATGACCACGTGACTAAATGAAAAGATAATTTTCACGCATTTACATTTTTTTTTCTTTTATCGTTTTCGATTTTGTTTCTTTTACTTTTAAATACATTCGAGCATTTTAAGTAAGTTTACTTACGATGTATTGGTTAGTAGAGAAATGAAATAATCATGTAGGGCTCAACACGTAAGTACGTTTATGATTACTTAAATGAGATGATACACTCGCCGGGATAGGTGGCGTCATCCTGTAACCCAGCTACTTTGGGGGCATGGTCGGGTGGCCGGTTTGAGATTGGGGGTTCTGTTGTACGTTGCGTTATGTCGATCAGGCGTCCGCACTAAGCCTGGCATCAATATGGTTAGCAGGAGAGAGCTTCAGCTGATCAGGTTGATTAACGAGGGCCGGTCCGGTCGAGGGCGGAAACGCAGCAGACAAAAGTCCCCGTGTCAAGCAGTAGTGGGATCGCGCCCGTGAATAGTGCACGTGCGGCACTCCGTTCAATATAATCGAACCCCGACCTCAATTTTTACTTTTTTTTTTTTTGTTTTGACTTCCAAGTATTCATATCAGAAAATCAGACGTTTTCACCTTTACCTATCAAAAAAGACAGCACAAGTAACAGTGTCTAGTTCATACAAAAACGCGTGGGGATTTGAATTTTCATACCAATAATTCGCCTAATCTTATCAGTGTATTTTCCATCGCAACTTTATACATCTTGCAATTTCAAGCAGATTCATTGCCACAGTAAAACAAATAAATCCCTACTATATTTGATTCTCTTAACAAACCCATCTCTACACAATATAAAATAGTATACTGAACAACACATTCATATTGGTTAATATTATGTAGACTATTCCATTCCTACCCATGTCTCTCTCCTCTTCTTCCTATTCATCCTTATTATCATAACTCTTCAAATATAACGTCTCATTTATCTTTCTAATGACCAAACATAAAATGTGACACAAATTTTGACTTCTGCTAAAACAGTAGTAATACAAACAATAACAATAATAATAATTAATATCATTTGTATTGTTATTAATAATAAGAATTATAATAATATTATTACTATATTTACATTATTAAAAATAATAAGCGCCATCATCTTAAAGTGGATTGTTTTCTGAATTGGTGAGATTTATACAATTGAAGTCAACGAGAAATTACTGATTCCGAAAGCAGAAAAGGCACAATAATAAAGTAAACAATGACTGTCTCTTTACGTTCAACATCAGCTTGCTCTACCGAAACCTCACAAAACTTTCCACAACATGAAGCTTTTTCTATTACTATTTGTAGCAAACGCACAATAGGATATCAATTATTACAAGCAAATATAGACTATACCAATACGTGCGTGCTACTACTTTACACATCTCATTCCGTGGCTAATGAATGGTTTAGAAATATCGAGCTCCTGAGACGAGTTCAAATCACCACCGAAGTTATTTCATTATTGATTCTGATTTCCCGCCCTGTATATAATACACTGTAACGGATGCCTTTCAGAAGGTTAGCACAAGAAATAAAATAAATATTTCTTAGTTTTATATTCGTTTAGTAAACATGGCTTTTACAATACTCAGTAAGATTTCAATTTCACTAAGAAACTTTCTTTGTAAACAGAACGCTTATACATGATGCTATATTCAAACGCAAGATTTTCGTACAAATTTTCTTTTTAGCAGAATTACAAATAAATAAGCGAGAATCCTTTGAGTATTGCACTTAAACGTGTACATTTAATGCATAAATTTGATAGATATATTAACTAGTAGAATATAATTCCAGAATGTCCCGAATTACGATCTCGTATAGTGTGACTCTCTACCAGTAATCAATCGACTACTGAAGGCGCTCTCCATTACACTCAACCGAATTAGGTCGATGACCACGTGACTAAATGAAAAGATAATTTTCACGCATTTACATTTTTTTTTCTTTTATCGTTTTCGATTTTGTTTCTTTTACTTTTAAATACATTCGAGCATTTTAAGTAAGTTTACTTACGATGTATTGGTTAGTAGAGAAATGAAATAATCATGTAGGGCTCAACACGTAAGTACGTTTATGATTACTTAAATGAGATGATACACTCGCCGGGATAGGTGGCGTCATCCTGTAACCCAGCTACTTTGGGGCATGGTCGGGTGGCCGGTTTGAGATTGGGGGTTCTGTTGTACGTTGCGTTATGTCGATCAGGCGTCCGCACTAAGCCTGGCATCAATATGGTTAGCAGGAGAGAGCTTCAGCTGATCAGGTTGATTAACGAGGGCCGGTCCGGTCGAGGGCGGAAACGCAGCAGACAAAAGTCCCCGTGTCAAGCAGTAGTGGGATCGCGCCCGTGAATAGTGCACGTGCGGCACTCCGTTCAATATAATCGAACCCCGACCTCAATTTTTACTTTTTTTTTTTTTTGTTTTGACTTCCAAGTATTCATATCAGAAAATCAGACGTTTTCACCTTTACCTATCAAAAAAGACAGCACAAGTAACAGTGTCTAGTTCATACAAAAACGCGTGGGGATTTGAATTTTCATACCAATAATTCGCCTAATCTTATCAGTGTATTTTCCATCGCAACTTTATACATCTTGCAATTTCAAGCAGATTCATTGCCACAGTAAAACAAATAAATCCCTACTATATTTGATTCTCTTAACAAACCCATCTCTACACAATATAAAATAGTATACTGAACAACACATTCATATTGGTTAATATTATGTAGACTATTCCATTCCTACCCATGTCTCTCTCCTCTTCTTCCTATTCATCCTTATTATCATAACTCTTCAAATATAACGTCTCATTTATCTTTCTAATGACCAAACATAAAATGTGACACAAATTTTGACTTCTGCTAAAACAGTAGTAATACAAACAATAACAATAATAATAATTAATATCATTTGTATTGTTATTAATAATAAGAATTATAATAATATTATTACTATATTTACATTATTAAAAATAATAAGCGCCATCATCTTAAAGTGGATTGTTTTCTGAATTGGTGAGATTTATACAATTGAAGTCAACGAGAAATTACTGATTCCGAAAGCAGAAAAGGCACAATAATAAAGTAAACAATGACTGTCTCTTTACGTTCAACATCAGCTTGCTCTACCGAAACCTCACAAAACTTTCCACAACATGAAGCTTTTTCTATTACTATTTGTAGCAAACGCACAATAGGATATCAATTATTACAAGCAAATATAGACTATACCAATACGTGCGTGCTACTACTTTACACATCTCATTCCGTGGCTAATGAATGGTTTAGAAATATCGAGCTCCTGAGACGAGTTCAAATCACCACCGAAGTTATTTCATTATTGATTCTGATTTCCCGCCCTGTATATAATACACTGTAACGGATGCCTTTCAGAAGGTTAGCACAAGAAATAAAATAAATATTTCTTAGTTTTATATTCGTTTAGTAAACATGGCTTTTACAATACTCAGTAAGATTTCAATTTCACTAAGAAACTTTCTTTGTAAACAGAACGCTTATACATGATGCTATATTCAAACGCAAGATTTTCGTACAAATTTTCTTTTTAGCAGAATTACAAATAAATAAGCGAGAATCCTTTGAGTATTGCACTTAAACGTGTACATTTAATGCATAAATTTGATAGATATATTAACTAGTAGAATATAATTCCAGAATGTCCCGAATTACGATCTCGTATAGTGTGACTCTCTACCAGTAATCAATCGACTACTGAAGGCGCTCTCCATTACACTCAACCGAATTAGGTCGATGACCACGTGACTAAATGAAAAGATAATTTTCACGCATTTACATTTTTTTTTCTTTTATCGTTTTCGATTTTGTTTCTTTTACTTTTAAATACATTCGAGCATTTTAAGTAAGTTTACTTACGATGTATTGGTTAGTAGAGAAATGAAATAATCATGTAGGGCTCAACACGTAAGTACGTTTATGATTACTTAAATGAGATGATACACTCGCCGTCATCCTGTAACCCAGCTACTTTGGGGGCATGGTCGGGTGGCCGGTTTGAGATTGGGGGTTCTGTTGTACGTTGCGTTATGTCGATCAGGCGTCCGCACTAAGCCTGGCATCAATATGGTTAGCAGGAGAGAGCTTCAGCTGATCAGGTTGATTAACGAGGGCCGGTCCGGTCGAGGGCGGAAACGCAGCAGACAAAAGTCCCCGTGTCAAGCAGTAGTGGGATCGCGCCCGTGAATAGTGCACGTGCGGCACTCCGTTCAATATAATCGAACCCCGACCTCAATTTTTACTTTTTTTTTTTTTGTTTTGACTTCCAAGTATTCATATCAGAAAATCAGACGTTTTCACCTTTACCTATCAAAAAAGACAGCACAAGTAACAGTGTCTAGTTCATACAAAAACGCGTGGGGATTTGAATTTTCATACCAATAATTCGCCTAATCTTATCAGTGTATTTTCCATCGCAACTTTATACATCTTGCAATTTCAAGCAGATTCATTGCCACAGTAAAACAAATAAATCCCTACTATATTTGATTCTCTTAACAAACCCATCTCTACACAATATAAAATAGTATACTGAACAACACATTCATATTGGTTAATATTATGTAGACTATTCCATTCCTACCCATGTCTCTCTCCTCTTCTTCCTATTCATCCTTATTATCATAACTCTTCAAATATAACGTCTCATTTATCTTTCTAATGACCAAACATAAAATGTGACACAAATTTTGACTTCTGCTAAAACAGTAGTAATACAAACAATAACAATAATAATAATTAATATCATTTGTATTGTTATTAATAATAAGAATTATAATAATATTATTACTATATTTACATTATTAAAAATAATAAGCGCCATCATCTTAAAGTGGATTGTTTTCTGAATTGGTGAGATTTATACAATTGAAGTCAACGAGAAATTACTGATTCCGAAAGCAGAAAAGGCACAATAATAAAGTAAACAATGACTGTCTCTTTACGTTCAACATCAGCTTGCTCTACCGAAACCTCACAAAACTTTCCACAACATGAAGCTTTTTCTATTACTATTTGTAGCAAACGCACAATAGGATATCAATTATTACAAGCAAATATAGACTATACCAATACGTGCGTGCTACTACTTTACACATCTCATTCCGTGGCTAATGAATGGTTTAGAAATATCGAGCTCCTGAGACGAGTTCAAATCACCACCGAAGTTATTTCATTATTGATTCTGATTTCCCGCCCTGTATATAATACACTGTAACGGATGCCTTTCAGAAGGTTAGCACAAGAAATAAAATAAATATTTCTTAGTTTTATATTCGTTTAGTAAACATGGCTTTTACAATACTCAGTAAGATTTCAATTTCACTAAGAAACTTTCTTTGTAAACAGAACGCTTATACATGATGCTATATTCAAACGCAAGATTTTCGTACAAATTTTCTTTTTAGCAGAATTACAGCTAAATAAGCGAGAATCCTTTGAGTATTGCACTTAAACGTGTACATTTAATGCATAAATTTGATAGATATATTAACTAGTAGAATATAATTCCAGAATGTCCCGAATTACGATCTCGTATAGTGTGACTCTCTACCAGTAATCAATCGACTACTGAAGGCGCTCTCCATTACACTCAACCGAATTAGGTCGATGACCACGTGACTAAATGAAAAGATAATTTTCACGCATTTACATTTTTTTTTCTTTTATCGTTTTCGATTTTGTTTCTTTTACTTTTAAATACATTCGAGCATTTTAAGTAAGTTTACTTACGATGTATTGGTTAGTAGAGAAATGAAATAATCATGTAGGGCTCAACACGTAAGTACGTTTATGATTACTTAAATGAGATGATACACTCGCCGGGATAGGTGGCGTCATCCTGTAACCCAGCTACTTTGGGGGCATGGTCGGGTGGCCGGTTTGAGATTGGGGGTTCTGTTGTACGTTGCGTTATGTCGATCAGGCGTCCGCACTAAGCCTGGCATCAATATGGTTAGCAGGAGAGAGCTTCAGCTGATCAGGTTGATTAACGAGGGCCGGTCCGGTCGAGGGCGGAAACGCAGCAGACAAAAGTCCCCGTGTCAAGCAGTAGTGGGATCGCGCCCGTGAATAGTGCACGTGCGGCACTCCGTTCAATATAATCGAACCCCGACCTCAATTTTTACTTTTTTTTTTTTTGTTTTGACTTCCAAGTATTCATATCAGAAAATCAGACGTTTTCACCTTTACCTATCAAAAAAGACAGCACAAGTAACAGTGTCTAGTTCATACAAAAACGCGTGGGGATTTGAATTTTCATACCAATAATTCGCCTAATCTTATCAGTGTATTTTCCATCGCAACTTTATACATCTTGCAATTTCAAGCAGATTCATTGCCACAATAAAACAAATAAATCCCTACTATATTTGATTCTCTTAACAAACCCATCTCTACACAATATAAAATAGTATACTGAACAACACATTCATATTGGTTAATATTATGTAGACTATTCCATTCCTACCCATGTCTCTCTCCTCTTCTTCCTATTCATCCTTATTATCATAACTCTTCAAATATAACGTCTCATTTATCTTTCTAATGACCAAACATAAAATGTGACACAAATTTTGACTTCTGCTAAAACAGTAGTAATACAAACAATAACAATAATAATAATTAATATCATTTGTATTGTTATTAATAATAAGAATTATAATAATATTATTACTATATTTACATTATTAAAAATAATAAGCGCCATCATCTTAAAGTGGATTGTTTTCTGAATTGGTGAGATTTATACAATTGAAGTCAACGAGAAATTACTGATTCCGAAAGCAGAAAAGGCACAATAATAAAGTAAACAATGACTGTCTCTTTACGTTCAACATCAGCTTGCTCTACCGAAACCTCACAAAACTTTCCACAACATGAAGCTTTTTCTATTACTATTTGTAGCAAACGCACAATAGGATATCAATTATTACAAGCAAATATAGACTATACCAATACGTGCGTGCTACTACTTTACACATCTCATTCCGTGGCTAATGAATGGTTTAGAAATATCGAGCTCCTGAGACGAGTTCAAATCACCACCGAAGTTATTTCATTATTGATTCTGATTTCCCGCCCTGTATATAATACACTGTAACGGATGCCTTTCAGAAGGTTAGCACAAGAAATAAAATAAATATTTCTTAGTTTTATATTCGTTTAGTAAACATGGCTTTTACAATACTCAGTAAGATTTCAATTTCACTAAGAAACTTTCTTTGTAAACAGAACGCTTATACATGATGCTATATTCAAACGCAAGATTTTCGTACAAATTTTCTTTTTAGCAGAATTACAGCTAAATAAGCGAGAATCCTTTGAGTATTGCACTTAAACGTGTACATTTAATGCATAAATTTGATAGATATATTAACTAGTAGAATATAATTCCAGAATGTCCCGAATTACGATCTCGTATAGTGTGACTCTCTACCAGTAATCAATCGACTACTGAAGGCGCTCTCCATTACACTCAACCGAATTAGGTCGATGACCACGTGACTAAATGAAAAGATAATTTTCACGCATTTACATTTTTTTTTCTTTTATCGTTTTCGATTTTGTTTCTTTTACTTTTAAATACATTCGAGCATTTTAAGTAAGTTTACTTACGATGTATTGGTTAGTAGAGAAATGAAATAATCATGTAGGGCTCAACACGTAAGTACGTTTATGATTACTTAAATGAGATGATACACTCGCCGGGATAGGTGGCGTCATCCTGTAACCCAGCTACTTTGGGGGCATGGTCGGGTGGCCGGTTTGAGATTGGGGGTTCTGTTGTACGTTGCGTTATGTCGATCAGGCGTCCGCACTAAGCCTGGCATCAATATGGTTAGCAGGAGAGAGCTTCAGCTGATCAGGTTGATTAACGAGGGCCGGTCCGGTCGAGGGCGGAAACGCAGCAGACAAAAGTCCCCGTGTCAAGCAGTAGTGGGATCGCGCCCGTGAATAGTGCACGTGCGGCACTCCGTTCAATATAATCGAACCCCGACCTCAATTTTTACTTTTTTTTTTTTTGTTTTGACTTCCAAGTATTCATATCAGAAAATCAGACGTTTTCACCTTTACCTATCAAAAAAGACAGCACAAGTAACAGTGTCTAGTTCATACAAAAACGCGTGGGGATTTGATTTTTTCATACCAATAATTCGCCTAATCTTATCAGTGTATTTTCCATCGCAACTTTATACATCTTGCAATTTCAAGCAGATTCATTGCCACAGTAAAACAAATAAATCCCTACTATATTTGATTCTCTTAACAAACCCATCTCTACACAATATAAAATAGTATACTGAACAACACATTCATATTGGTTAATATTATGTAGACTATTCCATTCCTACCCATGTCTCTCTCCTCTTCTTCCTATTCATCCTTATTATCATAACTCTTCAAATATAACGTCTCATTTATCTTTCTAATGACCAAACATAAAATGTGACACAAATTTTGACTTCTGCTAAAACAGTAGTAATACAAACAATAACAATAATAATAATTAATATCATTTGTATTGTTATTAATAATAAGAATTATAATAATATTATTACTATATTTACATTATTAAAAATAATAAGCGCCATCATCTTAAAGTGGATTGTTTTCTGAATTGGTGAGATTTATACAATTGAAGTCAACGAGAAATTACTGATTCCGAAAGCAGAAAAGGCACAATAATAAAGTAAACAATGACTGTCTCTTTACGTTCAACATCAGCTTGCTCTACCGAAACCTCACAAAACTTTCCACAACATGAAGCTTTTTCTATTACTATTTGTAGCAAACGCACAATAGGATATCAATTATTACAAGCAAATATAGACTATACCAATACGTGCGTGCTACTACTTTACACATCTCATTCCGTGGCTAATGAATGGTTTAGAAATATCGAGCTCCTGAGACGAGTTCAAATCACCACCGAAGTTATTTCATTATTGATTCTGATTTCCCGCCCTGTATATAATACACTGTAACGGATGCCTTTCAGAAGGTTAGCACAAGAAATAAAATAAATATTTCTTAGTTTTATATTCGTTTAGTAAACATGGCTTTTACAATACTCAGTAAGATTTCAATTTCACTAAGAAACTTTCTTTGTAAACAGAACGCTTATACATGATGCTATATTCAAACGCAAGATTTTCGTACAAATTTTCTTTTTAGCAGAATTACAAATAAATAAGCGAGAATCCTTTGAGTATTGCACTTAAACGTGTACATTTAATGCATAAATTTGATAGATATATTAACTAGTAGAATATAATTCCAGAATGTCCCGAATTACGATCTCGTATAGTGTGACTCTCTACCAGTAATCAATCGACTACTGAAGGCGCTCTCCATTACACTCAACCGAATTAGGTCGATGACCACGTGACTAAATGAAAAGATAATTTTCACGCATTTACATTTTTTTTTCTTTTATCGTTTTCTATTTTGTTTCTTTTACTTTTAAATACATTCGAGCATTTTAAGTAAGTTTACTTACGATGTATTGGTTAGTAGAGAAATGAAATAATCATGTAGGGCTCAACACGTAAGTACGTTTATGATTACTTAAATGAGATGATACACTCGCCGGGATAGGTGGCGTCATCCTGTAACCCAGCTACTTTGGGGGCATGGTCGGGTGGTTTGAGATTGGGTGTTCTGTTGTACGTTGCGTTATGTCGATCAGGCGTCCGCACTAAGCCTGGCATCAATATGGTTAGCAGGAGAGAGCTTCAGCTGATCAGGTTGATTAACGAGGGCCGGTCCGGTCGAGGGCGGAAACGCAGCAGACAAAAGTCCCCGTGTCAAGCAGTAGTGGGATCGCGCCCGTGAATAGTGCACGTGCGGCACTCCGTTCAATATAATCGAACCCCGACCTCAATTTTTACTTTTTTTTTTTTTGTTTTGACTTCCAAGTATTCATATCAGAAAATCAGACGTTTTCACCTTTACCTATCAAAAAAGACAGCACAAGTAACAGTGTCTAGTTCATACAAAAACGCGTGGGGATTTGAATTTTCATACCAATAATTCGCCTAATCTTATCAGTGTATTTTCCATCGCAACTTTATACATCTTGCAATTTCAAGCAGATTCATTGCCACAGTAAAACAAATAAATCCCTACTATATTTGATTCTCTTAACAAACCCATCTCTACACAATATAAAATAGTATACTGAACAACACATTCATATTGGTTAATATTATGTAGACTATTCCATTCCTACCCATGTCTCTCTCCTCTTCTTCCTATTCATCCTTATTATCATAACTCTTCAAATATAACGTCTCATTTATCTTTCTAATGACCAAACATAAAATGTGACACAAATTTTGACTTCTGCTAAAACAGTAGTAATACAAACAATAACAATAATAATAATTAATATCATTTGTATTGTTATTAATAATAAGAATTATAATAATATTATTACTATATTTACATTATTAAAAATAATAAGCGCCATCATCTTAAAGTGGATTGTTTTCTGAATTGGTGAGATTTATACAATTGAAGTCAACGAGAAATTACTGATTCCGAAAGCAGAAAAGGCACAATAATAAAGTAAACAATGACTGTCTCTTTACGTTCAACATCAGCTTGCTCTACCGAAACCTCACAAAACTTTCCACAACATGAAGCTTTTTCTATTACTATTTGTAGCAAACGCACAATAGGATATCAATTATTACAAGCAAATATAGACTATACCAATACGTGCGTGCTACTACTTTACACATCTCATTCCGTGGCTAATGAATGGTTTAGAAATATCGAGCTCCTGAGACGAGTTCAAATCACCACCGAAGTTATTTCATTATTGATTCTGATTTCCCGCCCTGTATATAATACACTGTAACGGATGCCTTTCAGAAGGTTAGCACAAGAAATAAAATAAATATTTCTTAGTTTTATATTCGTTTAGTAAACATGGCTTTTACAATACTCAGTAAGATTTCAATTTCACTAAGAAACTTTCTTTGTAAACAGAACGCTTATACATGATGCTATATTCAAACGCAAGATTTTCGTACAAATTTTCTTTTTAGCAGAATTACAAATAAATAAGCGAGAATCCTTTGAGTATTGCACTTAAACGTGTACATTTAATGCATAAATTTGATAGATATATTAACTAGTAGAATATAATTCCAGAATGTCCCGAATTACGATCTCGTATAGTGTGACTCTCTACCAGTAATCAATCGACTACTGAAGGCGCTCTCCATTACACTCAACCGAATTAGGTCGATGACCACGTGACTAAATGAAAAGATAATTTTCACGCATTTACATTTTTTTTTCTTTTATCGTTTTCGATTTTGTTTCTTTTACTTTTAAATACATTCGAGCATTTTAAGTAAGTTTACTTACGATGTATTGGTTAGTAGAGAAATGAAATAATCATGTAGGGCTCAACACGTAAGTACGTTTATGATTACTTAAATGAGATGATACACTCGCCGGGATAGGTGGCGTCATCCTGTAACCCAGCTACTTTGGGGGCATGGTCGGGTGGCCGGTTTGAGATTGGGGGTTCTGTTGTACGTTGCGTTATGTCGATCAGGCGTCCGCACTAAGCCTGGCATCAATATGGTTAGCAGGAGAGAGCTTCAGCTGATCAGGTTGATTAACGAGGGCCGGTCCGGTCGAGGGCGGAAACGCAGCAGACAAAAGTCCCCGTGTCAAGCAGTAGTGGGATCGCGCCCGTGAATAGTGCACGTGCGGCACTCCGTTCAATATAATCGAACCCCGACCTCAATTTTTACTTTTTTTTTTTTTGTTTTGACTTCCAAGTATTCATATCAGAAAATCAGACGTTTTCACCTTTACCTATCAAAAAAGACAGCACAAGTAACAGTGTCTAGTTCATACAAAAACGCGTGGGGATTTGAATTTTTTCATACCAATAATTCGCCTAATCTTATCAGTGTATTTTCCATCGCAACTTTATACATCTTGCAATTTCAAGCAGATTCATTGCCACAGTAAAACAAATAAATCCCTACTATATTTGATTCTCTTAACAAACCCATCTCTACACAATATAAAATAGTATACTGAACAACACATTCATATTGGTTAATATTATGTAGACTATTCCATTCCTACCCATGTCTCTCTCCTCTTCTTCCTATTCATCCTTATTATCATAACTCTTCAAATATAACGTCTCATTTATCTTTCTAATGACCAAACATAAAATGTGACACAAATTTTGACTTCTGCTAAAACAGTAGTAATACAAACAATAACAATAATAATAATTAATATCATTTGTATTGTTATTAATAATAAGAATTATAATAATATTATTACTATATTTACATTATTAAAAATAATAAGCGCCATCATCTTAAAGTGGATTGTTTTCTGAATTGGTGAGATTTATACAATTGAAGTCAACGAGAAATTACTGATTCCGAAAGCAGAAAAGGCACAATAATAAAGTAAACAATGACTGTCTCTTTACGTTCAACATCAGCTTGCTCTACCGAAACCTCACAAAACTTTCCACAACATGAAGCTTTTTCTATTACTATTTGTAGCAAACGCACAATAGGATATCAATTATTACAAGCAAATATAGACTATACCAATACGTGCGTGCTACTACTTTACACATCTCATTCCGTGGCTAATGAATGGTTTAGAAATATCGAGCTCCTGAGACGAGTTCAAATCACCACCGAAGTTATTTCATTATTGATTCTGATTTCCCGCCCTGTATATAATACACTGTAACGGATGCCTTTCAGAAGGTTAGCACAAGAAATAAAATAAATATTTCTTAGTTTTATATTCGTTTAGTAAACATGGCTTTTACAATACTCAGTAAGATTTCAATTTCACTAAGAAACTTTCTTTGTAAACAGAACGCTTATACATGATGCTATATTCAAACGCAAGATTTTCGTACAAATTTTCTTTTTAGCAGAATTACAAATAAATAAGCGAGAATCCTTTGAGTATTGCACTTAAACGTGTACATTTAATGCATAAATTTGATAGATATATTAACTAGTAGAATATAATTCCAGAATGTCCCGAATTACGATCTCGTATAGTGTGACTCTCTACCAGTAATCAATCGACTACTGAAGGCGCTCTCCATTACACTCAACCGAATTAGGTCGATGACCACGTGACTAAATGAAAAGATAATTTTCACGCATTTACATTTTTTTTTCTTTTATCGTTTTCGATTTTGTTTCTTTTACTTTTAAATACATTCGAGCATTTTAAGTAAGTTTACTTACGATGTATTGGTTAGTAGAGAAATGAAATAATCATGTAGGGCTCAACACGTAAGTACGTTTATGATTACTTAAATGAGATGATACACTCGCCGGGATAGGTGGCGTCATCCTGTAACCCAGCTACTTTGGGGGCATGGTCGGGTGGCCGGTTTGAGATTGGGGGTTCTGTTGTACGTTGCGTTATGTCGATCAGGCGTCCGCACTAAGCCTGGCATCAATATGGTTAGCAGGAGAGAGCTTCAGCTGATCAGGTTGATTAACGAGGGCCGGTCCGGTCGAGGGCGGAAACGCAGCAGACAAAAGTCCCCGTGTCAAGCAGTAGTGGGATCGCGCCCGTGAATAGTGCACGTGCGGCACTCCGTTCAATATAATCGAACCCCGACCTCAATTTTTACTTTTTTTTTTTTTGTTTTGACTTCCAAGTATTCATATCAGAAAATCAGACGTTTTCACCTTTACCTATCAAAAAAGACAGCACAAGTAACAGTGTCTAGTTCATACAAAAACGCGTGGGGATTTGAATTTTCATACCAATAATTCGCCTAATCTTATCAGTGTATTTTCCATCGCAACTTTATACATCTTGCAATTTCAAGCAGATTCATTGCCACAGTAAAACAAATAAATCCCTACTATATTTGATTCTCTTAACAAACCCATCTCTACACAATATAAAATAGTATACTGAACAACACATTCATATTGGTTAATATTATGTAGACTATTCCATTCCTACCCATGTCTCTCTCCTCTTCTTCCTATTCATCCTTATTATCATAACTCTTCAAATATAACGTCTCATTTATCTTTCTAATGACCAAACATAAAATGTGACACAAATTTTGACTTCTGCTAAAACAGTAGTAATACAAACAATAACAATAATAATAATTAATATCATTTGTATTGTTATTAATAATAAGAATTATAATAATATTATTACTATATTTACATTATTAAAAATAATAAGCGCCATCATCTTAAAGTGGATTGTTTTCTGAATTGGTGAGATTTATACAATTGAAGTCAACGAGAAATTACTGATTCCGAAAGCAGAAAAGGCACAATAATAAAGTAAACAATGACTGTCTCTTTACGTTCAACATCAGCTTGCTCTACCGAAACCTCACAAAACTTTCCACAACATGAAGCTTTTTCTATTACTATTTGTAGCAAACGCACAATAGGATATCAATTATTACAAGCAAATATAGACTATACCAATACGTGCGTGCTACTACTTTACACATCTCATTCCGTGGCTAATGAATGGTTTAGAAATATCGAGCTCCTGAGACGAGTTCAAATCACCACCGAAGTTATTTCATTATTGATTCTGATTTCCCGCCCTGTATATAATACACTGTAACGGATGCCTTTCAGAAGGTTAGCACAAGAAATAAAATAAATATTTCTTAGTTTTATATTCGTTTAGTAAACATGGCTTTTACAATACTCAGTAAGATTTCAATTTCACTAAGAAACTTTCTTTGTAAACAGAACGCTTATACATGATGCTATATTCAAACGCAAGATTTTCGTACAAATTTTCTTTTTAGCAGAATTACAAATAAATAAGCGAGAATCCTTTGAGTATTGCACTTAAACGTGTACATTTAATGCATAAATTTGATAGATATATTAACTAGTAGAATATAATTCCAGAATGTCCCGAATTACGATCTCGTATAGTGTGACTCTCTACCAGTAATCAATCGACTACTGAAGGCGCTCTCCATTACACTCAACCGAATTAGGTCGATGACCACGTGACTAAATGAAAAGATAATTTTCATGTATTTACATTTTTTTTTCTTTTATCGTTTTCGATTTTGTTTCTTTTACTTTTAAATACATTCGAGCATTTTAAGTAAGTTTACTTACGATGTATTGGTTAGTAGAGAAATGAAATAATCATGTAGGGCTCAACACGTAAGTACGTTTATGATTACTTAAATGAGATGATACACTCGCCGGGATAGGTGGCGTCATCCTGTAACCCAGCTACTTTGGGGGCATGGTCGGGTGGCCGGTTTGAGATTGGGTGTTCTGTTGTACGTTGCGTTATGTCGATCAGGCGTCCGCACTAAGCCTGGCATCAATATGGTTAGCAGGAGAGAGCTTCAGCTGATCAGGTTGATTAACGAGGGCCGGTCCGGTCGAGGGCGGAAACGCAGCAGACAAAAGTCCCCGTGTCAAGCAGTAGTGGGATCGCGCCCGTGAATAGTGCACGTGCGGCACTCCGTTCAATATAATCGAACCCCGACCTCAATTTTTACTTTTTTTTTTTTTGTTTTGACTTCCAAGTATTCATATCAGAAAATCAGACGTTTTCACCTTTACCTATCAAAAAAGACAGCACAAGTAACAGTGTCTAGTTCATACAAAAACGCGTGGGGATTTGAATTTTCATACCAATAATTCGCCTAATCTTATCAGTGTATTTTCCATCGCAACTTTATACATCTTGCAATTTCAAGCAGATTCATTGCCACAGTAAAACAAATAAATCCCTACTATATTTGATTCTCTTAACAAACCCATCTCTACACAATATAAAATAGTATACTGAACAACACATTCATATTGGTTAATATTATGTAGACTATTCCATTCCTACCCATGTCTCTCTCCTCTTCTTCCTATTCATCCTTATTATCATAACTCTTCAAATATAACGTCTCATTTATCTTTCTAATGACCAAACATAAAATGTGACACAAATTTTGACTTCTGCTAACAGTAGTAATACAAACAATAACAATAATAATAATTAATATCATTTGTATTGTTATTAATAATAAGAATTATAATAATATTATTACTATATTTACATTATTAAAAATAATAAGCGCCATCATCTTAAAGTGGATTGTTTTCTGAATTGGTGAGATTTATACAATTGAAGTCAACGAGAAATTACTGATTCCGAAAGCAGAAAAGGCACAATAATAAAGTAAACAATGACTGTCTCTTTACGTTCAACATCAGCTTGCTCTACCGAAACCTCACAAAACTTTCCACAACATGAAGCTTTTTCTATTACTATTTGTAGCAAACGCACAATAGGATATCAATTATTACAAGCAAATATAGACTATACCAATACGTGCGTGCTACTACTTTACACATCTCATTCCGTGGCTAATGAATGGTTTAGAAATATCGAGCTCCTGAGACGAGTTCAAATCACCACCGAAGTTATTTCATTATTGATTCTGATTTCCCGCCCTGTATATAATACACTGTAACGGATGCCTTTCAGAAGGTTAGCACAAGAAATAAAATAAATATTTCTTAGTTTTATATTCGTTTAGTAAACATGGCTTTTACAATAATCAGTAAGATTTCAATTTCACTAAGAAACTTTCTTTGTAAACAGAACGCTTATACATGATGCTATATTCAAACGCAAGATTTTCGTACAAATTTTATTTTTAGCAGAATTACAAATAAATAAGCGAGAATCCTTTGAGTATTGCACTTAAACGTGTACATTTAATGCATAAATTTGATAGATATATTAACTAGTAGAATATAATTCCAGAATGTCCCGAATTACGATCTCGTATAGTGTGACTCTCTACCAGTAATCAATCGACTACTGAAGGCGCTCTCCATTACACTCAACCGAATTAGGTCGATGACCACGTGACTAAATGAAAAGATAATTTTCACGCATTTACATTTTTTTTTCTTTTATCGTTTTCGATTTTGTTTCTTTTACTTTTAAATACATTCGAGCATTTTAAGTAAGTTTACTTACGATGTATTGGTTAGTAGAGAAATGAAATAATCATGTAGGGCTCAACACGTAAGTACGTTTATGATTACTTAAATGAGATAATACACTCGCCGGGATAGGTGGCGTCATCCTGTAACCCAGCTACTTTGGGGGCATGGTCGGGTGGCCGGTTTGAGATTGGGGGTTCTGTTGTACGTTGCGTTATGTCGATCAGGCGTCCGCACTAAGCCTGGCATCAATATGGTTAGCAGAAGAGAGCTTCAGCTGATCAGGTTGATTAACGAGGGCCGGTCCGGTCGAGGGCGGAAACGCAGCAGACAAAAGTCCCCGTGTCAAGCAGTAGTGGGATCGCGCCCGTGAATAGTGCACGTGCGGCACTCCGTTCAATATAATCGAACCCCGACCTCAATTTTTACTTTTTTTTTTTTTGTTTTGACTTCCAAGTATTCATATCAGAAAATCAGACGTTTTCACCTTTACCTATCAAAAAAGACAGCACAAGTAACAGTGTCTAGTTCATACAAAAACGCGTGGGGATTTGAATTTTCATACCAATAATTCGCCTAATCTTATCAGTGTATTTTCCATCGCAACTTTATACATCTTGCAATTTCAAGCAGATTCATTGCCACAGTAAAACAAATAAATCCCTACTATATTTGATTCTCTTAACAAACCCATCTCTACACAATATAAAATAGTATACTGAACAACACATTCATATTGGTTAATATTATGTAGACTATTCCATTCCTACCCATGTCTCTCTCCTCTTCTTCCTATTCATCCTTATTATCATAACTCTTCAAATATAACGTCTCATTTATCTTTCTAATGACCAAACATAAAATGTGACACAAATTTTGACTTCTGCTAACAGTAGTAATACAAACAATAACAATAATAATAATTAATATCATTTGTATTGTTATTAATAATAAGAATTATAATAATATTATTACTATATTTACATTATTAAAAATAATAAGCGCCATCATCTTAAAGTGGATTGTTTTCTGAATTGGTGAGATTTATACAATTGAAGTCAACGAGAAATTACTGATTCCGAAAGCAGAAAAGGCACAATAATAAAGTAAACAATGACTGTCTCTTTACGTTCAACATCAGCTTGCTCTACCGAAACCTCACAAAACTTTCCACAACATGAAGCTTTTTCTATTACTATTTGTAGCAAACGCACAATAGGATATCAATTATTACAAGCAAATATAGACTATACCAATACGTGCGTGCTACTACTTTACACATCTCATTCCGTGGCTAATGAATGGTTTAGAAATATCGAGCTCCTGAGACGAGTTCAAATCACCACCGAAGTTATTTCATTATTGATTCTGATTTCCCGCCCTGTATATAATACACTGTAACGGATGCCTTTCAGAAGGTTAGCACAAGAAATAAAATAAATATTTCTTAGTTTTATATTCGTTTAGTAAACATGGCTTTTACAATAATCAGTAAGATTTCAATTTCACTAAGAAACTTTCTTTGTAAACAGAACGCTTATACATGATGCTATATTCAAACGCAAGATTTTCGTACAAATTTTCTTTTTAGCAGAATTACAAATAAATAAGCGAGAATCCTTTGAGTATTGCACTTAAACGTGTACATTTAATGCATAAATTTGATAGATATATTAACTAGTAGAATATAATTCCAGAATGTCCCGAATTACGATCTCGTATAGTGTGACTCTCTACCAGTAATCAATCGACTACTGAAGGCGCTCTCCATTACACTCAACCGAATTAGGTCGATGACCACGTGACTAAATGAAAAGATAATTTTCATGCATTTACATTTTTTTTTCTTTTATCGTTTTCGATTTTGTTTCTTTTACTTTTAAATACATTCGAGCATTTTAAGTAAGTTTACTTACGATGTATTGGTTAGTAGAGAAATGAAATAATCATGTAGGGCTCAACGTTTATGATTACTTAAATGATACACTCGCCGGGATAGGTGGCGTCCTCCTGTAACCCAGCTACTTTGGAGGCATGGTCGGGTGGCCGGTTTGAGATTGGGTGTTCTGTTGTACGTTGCGTTATGTCGATCAGGCGTCCGCACTAAGCCTGGCATCAATATGGTTAGCAGGAGAGAGCTTCAGCTGATCAGGTTGATTAACGAGGGCCGGTCC
The DNA here is from genome assembly GCA_964036315.1 of Acanthosepion esculentum. Taxonomy (NCBI): domain Eukaryota; kingdom Metazoa; phylum Mollusca; class Cephalopoda; order Sepiida; family Sepiidae; genus Acanthosepion; species Acanthosepion esculentum. The sequence goes on from OZ038501.1 coordinate 36,969,468, forward strand.
GGTCGAGGGCGGAAACGCAGCAGACAAAAGTCCCCGTGTCAAGCAGTAGTGGGATCGCGCCCGCGAATAGTGCACGTGCGGCACTCCGTTCAATATAATCGAACCCCGACCTCTATTTTTACTTTTTTTTTTTTTGTTTTGACTTCTTTCCAAGTATTACTATCAGAAAATCAGACGTTTTCACCTTTACCTATCAAAAAAGACAGCACAAGTAACAGTGTCTAGTTCATACAAAAACGCGTGGGGATTTGAATTTTCATACCAATAATTCGCCTAATCTTATCAGTGTATTTTCCATCGCAACTTTATACATCTTGCAATTTCAAGCAGATTCATTGCCACAGTAAAACAAATAAATCCCTACTATATTTGATTCTCTTAACAAACCCATCTCTACACAATATAAAATAGTATACTGAACAACACATTCATATTGGTTAATATTATGTAGACTATTCCATTCCTACCCATGTCTCTCTCCTCTTCTTCCTATTCATCCTTATTATCATAACTCTTCAAATATAACGTCTCATTTATCTTTCTAATGACCAAACATAAAATATGACACAAATTTTGACTTCTGCTAACAGTAGTAATACAAACAATAACAATAATAATAATTAATATCATTTGTATTGTTATTAATAATAAGAATTATAATAATATTATTACTATATTTACATTATTAAAAATAATAAGCGCCATCATCTTAAAGTTGATTGTTATCTGATTGTACCACCAAATATGAACTGAAGGCTAGGATTATTGCAGCATTCCCGAACTTAAACAAGGAGATTGTCCAGAACAGTTGCTGGAGTTTCCATAGTCGTCTGGAGGCCGCAGTTGAATCCAATGGTGATTTTTAACCCAATATTGTCAACAAAATGACGTTGGACCCGCAATCGATTTTGTCTTTGAATCTGAGTCTAACAACAGTTTACCCTTCCCAGATAGCATGCTGCATAGACCTAATAACATTCTTTATTTGGAGGTTTACAGAAAATCTAATATGAATGATCTTATAAATTTTTTTTCCTAGCACTGTAACCAGATAAAATCAGGAATAATTATAGGATTCTACTTAAGAGCAATAAGCAACCGCCAATACTTACCTGAAGAAGAAATATGCATAGAAACTACTTTTAAAATAACTCCAATACCCTCGTTATTTTATTCATATCTCTCTCTCTCTCTCTCTCATATATATATATATACTTGGTTTAACTGGGACCGTGGCATGGTGGATCCTACCGTGTCATGTACACAAGAGTGAATCATCCCCATTCCCTTCATATTCCTATAATTAGGAGTAAGTTCCATACGGACAGTTTCTTCTCAAGAACTACTGCTTTGTGGAATAGACTCTCGGCACAATGTTTTCCCAATCACTACTCCTCAAGTCTCGAGTTAACCGTTATCTCTCCTGCATAGCTCCATGAACTTCACTTTTTGCCCTTTCTTACAGTCATACATCATCACATAGTAGCTCTCTACCTTGAGTGGCTCTTGGGTCTTGTGTTGAATGAACTTCAGTATATAAAAAAATCACCGGCAAACCTTACCGGAAATTTACACTTCCACAATGATGAGAGTAGTTTGTAAATGTGTCTTCTGTTTAGAAATTCTGCATATTAGTTCCCGTTGTGTTAGAAAGATTATAATAGAAAGCAATTTTACGACCTTTCCAGCATATGCTCGAAAAGCACCACGCGTTGTTCCACTCCCGATGTATGACGGTTCTAATCCGCCCACGTCAGACAGAGAGCGACATTCTTTGAGTTCGATTCTTCAGGCTGCTTCACACTAATTAAAGAAGGATGCGCCACAATTCAATGACATTTCTTCGCACAGACATTCGGACTTTTTTTTTCTCACTAAGATTGAACTATTTATTCACATACTATTGCACTAGTTTCTGCGACTAACCAAAAACTTTATTAACTGAATGTAGGGTATCATATCTTTATATCTCATGGAAAACAGTTGTAAATCTCGTTGTTGACCCCTCTCCTTTTTTATTATGTCTATTTCAGCCCACCTCTTACCGTGGTAGAATGACGCGTACTTTTTCCCTCGTGTCCCTTTCTCTCTTTTCTTGCCACTGCCATTTCAGTAAAAGGATGAACCCGAAATGCGATTTGCAGGCCGGGAACACTAGAATCAAGCAGGGACGCGGAAGTTTAAATATCTGGGATGCGTTTTGACAGAGGACGGTAAGTGTGTCACTGGGATCCGTAGACGTATTTGGATGGCCGAGGACGCATTCCAAAAGCTGCACAGAGTACTGCGAGACAGGAGGATTTCTTTGGTAACAAAGAAAAGAATAGTATTTATAGACTCTGAAAGAAAAGAATACTGAGCTGTTATGTGACATCTGTCCTTCTTTACGGCAGCGAATGTTGGACGATTTCCTCAAAGATGAAGAAGAGACTCGAGGCGACGGAGATGTAGTTCGACAGAAGGATGTTAAGGATATCATGGGCCGAGCTTGTGAGGTCTTAGAGAGGTTGCAAACAAGGAGGAGGCTTATACTTAACATCAAGAAGAGGCAGCTGAAGTTTCTGGGACACATAATGAGGAAGGCAGGCCTAGAGAATCTGATACTCACGGGTCGAATAGAGGGAAAGAAAGACAGGGGAAAACAACGCGTGACATAGCTGGCAGGCTTAAGCAAGTGGATGACAGAATGTGGTCTGGGGGAGGGAGCAGAGAGAAGGAACTTGCTGAGAGCTACAAGGGATAAAGGGAGGTGAAGAGCCATGATCGCCTACGTCCGGAAAGTACATGGCACGTAAAAAGACAGAACGACTATAGTGTTACGGGGACGAGGAACAAATATCTACCTCTTGCCGACTTTTCTCTGTGTTAAAATCTAGGACCTATTATTTACCATAATAATCTTTTGCTTTTTATTTTTTTAATATCTAAATATTATTGAAGAAATTTACCTAAATTTTCAATTAAAAATGAATTTTAAATATAAAATTTTAAATTGTAGATTGTAATCATAACTCTTTGTTTCTGGAGCCGGTTACAGAATTCATCAAGCAACAAGAGCCCCCCAAAATAGCATGGCCCTTTTGCCATACAGTCACGAGATTATTTATGTCTACGTAAAACATGTAAACGCAAGCCATACTTCCTCGAAGAAATTCATCTAATTCGCAACTCAACAAATAAAAAAAAAATTATCTTAAAAAGTTCTGGCTTGTTTCTTGTCTGTCCAATCACACGTCAAATGAAATCAAAGATGTAAATCCAATCAGAAAGTCTTCCGTAAACGATAGCATAGTACCTCAAGGGCAAACATTTATCCTCAAAAGCAAGGATAAATTTCTTATTAAGAATGATTCACATGTGCAAACTATCTGAAATTCCAGTTTTCTTGCTTGCAGTTCATATTTTTTTTTATATTTCGTGTAAAACTTACTTATGAAAATCATTTAGCAATAGGAGATATTTAGCTAAGTGAAATTCCGGTTTATTCACTTGTTAGAATCATGGCTTTGACATGCTGCCAAGTTTGTTCAAGCTAGCTTCTTTGGTAGCAACAAAAAGTTTTATGAAGATTATGCAAATACTGCTTTAACTTTTCAGCGGTCTTCAGTGTTTCCTAACGTTGCGTGTGGGTTGAATTGCCCTTTTTCTCTTCCAGGGTTGTTTTTTTTTTATCAAAGAAGGGCTCCAAATCCAGAACAGAAATATGCTACAACTGACAAAGGAAACCTAGAGAGACATGTGCATGTATGACACCGTCAAAAACCATTCTTTTCTGTGTACTTTTCCTGGATAATTTCTCTGTTACCTTGCGTCTCGTCTCTTGTTAGTGCTTATCTATCTGCAATCCCACGGTTAGGACCCCAACACTGCATCAACAAACCGAATCAAATTTTCTTCGACTTATATATTTCTAAAGAATTCATGGATTTATTTTTAATCCGACATTTTGACTACTTCAAACGTTATTATAGTGGATATTCGTATTTTGAATAGACACCTCACTCACAGAGAGCACATTTTCTTTATTGAGATTTCTTGAATACGAAAGCCGACAGTTTAAAGTAAAAATTAAAATAGGTCGTCTATTTCAAATACGAGTATCTACTAAATAATAACGTCTGAATATATACATCACTTTGTGATTGGGTCACGAAATCGTCGTTGTTTCTTGGAGGGGGAGAGAGAGAGAAAGGACGAGCAGGTTGGCCAGCTACTATCTTCTCTACATGCAAGCCATTATAAGTGTTTTGAATATTCAATCAAATCCCCCTGTTGAAAGCCGCAGGTACACAAAGTACCGTACTCGCGTATCATGCGACCTTTGAAGACAATTGGACTATAGTAAACGGATATATAGTTTGGTCAACAGCGTAACCAGGACCAGCGGTACAAACGTTAATTTTATATTTCATATATGATCCAAACGCTTTAAAATTACCTTCAAAATTAGGTCTTCAAATGTCCCATGCTACACAAGTATATATGGTAATCTGAGAGGGAGGCTGAGACGAGTATTAGAGTTCTCAACTTCTCTACTGCCACATCCACACTCATTTTCGCACGTTTCTTTTTTCTTTTTCTCGCCTTATATCAAAATTTACATAAAGACAATCCATCACTAATGCAATCCCACGCCCAAGTGTATTAGACTACCAGTAGACAGTTCTGACCACTTCAGACCAATGCAATATCAATTACTTTCACTCCCCGAGTCATACATTCTTTGAACTCACACTCAGATATTTTTGTTTAGAAAAAGAAATAACAAAAGAAAATTCTAAAATTTTTATTGTAATTATTATTTTCACCTATTTAGCCTTTGCATTATGTAACAACACCAAGCAACAAATTCTTTAAATATCGGCCATAAGACAGCAGAAAAATGTAAAAGTTACCATTATAAAGACTGAATTTTTGTTGGAACAGGAAAAAACAGGAATTGAAGAACCAGGGAAAGTAAGTTTTGCAAGTCAAATTATAGCCACGAATGTCAATCTTCTCTTCAGCCAGATGGAATATGAATACATTCATTCCCATAATAAAAAATGTTTTGCCAGCAACGACTCATCACAGTAATTGCTAGAAAGCATATCACAGTCTATCCAACAAAGACTTTATACATCACTGTCAACCATTCAGATGAGTTTGGGATAGATGAAAAATTATGTTTATATTCAGACTATTAAATGATGGTGACTTGATGTGAAAACCTGGATATTTGGGTCTGAGAAACCAAGTAAAACTTGTATCTAAAATACTTACAGGCTAGATACTTCACTAAGACATTCTTTGAAGAAGAGAGATTTCCTAAATTTCTGGAAACGAGGGACAAACATTCTAATTATGCCTTATTGTTATATATTATAAAAAATGGGTGTGTTAACCTTTATCACTCTATATGCGATTTCATTTGCTGTTCAAAAAGTTTATCCCACCACTAAATTTTGATTTGTTTGAATTTCATAGCTGTGCTGTCATATCCTACTATGACAACAGAAACACCTTTGAGTGAAATTAACAATAAGGTTACTGCAATTGATAGAGAATGCAGTGGAAAAGAAAGTAATATTAATATTGCATTGTGCTAAAAGGTTAAATTCAAAAGTAAAAATCAATTTTATTCCAATTGAATATTTTTCATTCTTTTAGTTTTTATGCCTTTCTTCCGATTAGATTTTGCTTTTCTTTTGCATTCATATTGGCGTAAATAAGCAAAACATCAGGGTCCAGTTTTATACTCAATGTTAAATTTAACATTGCCAATCATAAATCTTGGCAAAATTTAGAGCCCCATTTATTATAACACTTAATTGTAAGCTTTAGAACCATTACTTTTGATCCCAGTTTGAAACATTTTTTCTCAAAAATGCAGAAATGTATGTATTCAAAGAAAAAGCAAACATGAGAAAAATGCATTTTCATACACAATCTCATCCAAATTAAGTTTTAAAATGGAGGAAAATAACATAGCTCTATAGTAGAGCTGCAATTTACAATTTTCATCTAATGTTGAACTGGACTATGACTATTTAAGGTACGGAAGACTTAAGTTGTAGTTTTCTCACCAAAAAGGTGCAAAATGTTATGCCCAGTATTGCAAATCTGAGATAGCTTTTTCATTAATCACTACCAGATTAAAATATTCATAACAAGTGGAAAATGATATGTTAACTGTATCAAGTTAATAAACTGGACTTAGTTGGTAGTAATACAAAACCCTGAGTTCCAAGTTGAAAAAAAAAAAAAAAAAACTTATTTTTGTTTTTTTAGGCTTCCATATTTTAAAATAATGCATGTAATAGTAAAAGGAAAACGATTTCCTTTTTGCATAGAAAGGGACACAAAATTAAATGTCTTGTTCAACAGTATGTTTTCATTATAAATAACTCACTTTGGACCTAAATTCACTTGATATTTCTTCTGCAAAATGTTGATGACAGTTGCTCTACAAGACAATCAAAGGCAGAGATAAGAACTTCTAATGAAATAAACTTGACAATAATAATAATGAAGTGATTCAATCCACAAGTGATGCCATAACCAAAACAAATGATTCAGAGTTGTGGCTTGATTTTTTTGCTGGTAATGCTGCTTATTGGACTGCTTATGGCCCCAGTGACTGTCAATACCACAATGGGTTGGGTCATTTGACAAATCTGACCAAAATTTCAATAGTGGTAAACTAATAAGGTGTTGTTCACAAAATCTGTTTATGAGAGTAAAAGCAAATGACAAGCAATACAAAAAGAGTTATTATGTTCCTTATCAATTTGGTGTTAACAGTTTCATTTTTTTACTCTTATACGTTCCTCTAATTTTGTGAAAAAGTGAAAGATTCATTGTCAAAATAATACTGTAATTAATAATCTGGAAGGAAGAATACCTGATCAAGTTTTATGCAAGCAAGCTTAACTCACAGACAGGATTAAACTATAGCACAGCAGTTTGAAAAACACATTAAAATAGAGTGTGATGGCTGTAACTTGGCCTTTAATGGAAGAGAAAAAAGATTTGGTTCACTGCAGAATGGAAATTTTCCAGAACTGCTGGAATTCATATACAAGTTTGATCCATTTTTAGCTGGTCAAAGCTTTAAAGTATGAAAGCCCAGAAAAAAGAAATCTATCTATCGAAAACCACTTGTAAAGAAATAATGGCTGAAAAGATTCACAAATTTGTTGCTGATGAAAATGAAAACAGTCTTTCTAGTTATTTTAGCTTTTGTCACTTGACTGAAGTGATGAATATGTGATCAGATCAGGAGTTGTACTTCAATAAAAATTGGACGACTTATTGAGCACATTACTAAAAATAGGAAGCCGTATTGAAGATATTGTAAACCAGGTCCTGCTGTACTTTATATCTGGAAAATAATTTTTTTTCAAATTGTAAATCAGTCCTACAACAATGCTGCTAACATATCCAGCATTATAGGATGGTGCAACAAAAATATATTTTAGAATATAAGTTTGCCATGTAAGCCTATGGTAATGTTTTCTTCCACATTACAACTATCTGGGAGTGTTGGACGTGTTAAAATTGTAATTTTTTTTTTTTTTTATATCAGAGGGTGGGGAAACATGCTGCAGATAAAGAAGTAATTCATAAGTAAAGATTTTGAAAGCTTTCAAAAATCTAGCAGATGAATTACAAAAAGACACTTAAAAGGTTGGTTGGTTGGTTGATTTTACATGTCAACACATTTTGATTTATATCTAATGTTGAATTTTGTATACAACACCACCCAGGGAGTATGAAACTGAATACTCAATAGTAAGAGTATTAACTGGTCTTAATCTGGTCATAAAAGACATCTGAAGAAGGTCAAGGGATAAAATGTGATGTGACCAAGCAAACACAATAGTCTTGGTAGGGCAACACTGTTTCAATATTTACATAGTTAAAAAAGTATAAAATAAAAAATTGTGATTGAAAAAATAAAATAAAAACAAACTCCCATAAAATGCAAAATTCCTTGTAAAAATTTCTCTACTTTTGCATAATTTTATCTGTAAAATTTAACAAATTGGGTAATTTACATTCTTTAAAGTACTGATTACATATATATATATATATATATATATTTTACCCCAACATAAAGATAGTTATGTACAGAACGACTTGAAATAAACTATGATCAACCTCTAAATGCCTGTCTCGGAGACCCCTTGTTAATGAGAGTGTGTTTGTGTTAGTGATTGGTGGGGGGGGCGTAAGGTATCTTATCCTGGGGGAAGCTAGGATCCACCCAGATTATATACCAATGTACTTGTGTGTATGTATATATATATACATATATATATATATATATATATAAAATGAGAAATCTTATTAGAGAAAAATATGAGCTCTCCAACAGGATTCAAACCTGCACTGCCCTAGAGGAATCTGTCATTAGATCTGACATGCTTTGAACTCTTGCCTACAGAGTGTGTCGGTAATGAAGCAAAGTTGAAAAATGCCTTTAGACACAGATTTTTCTCTTTACAAAATTGATTTATGTTAGGATACGAAACTGAGCATATATGTGTATTTCAAGAATCAGAGTAAACATTACTTGGTCATCGACATACGCTGTAGCCAAGTGGTCAAAGCATGTCAGATCTAATGATGGCTTCCCCAAGGGGAATGCCAGTTCAAATCCTGCCAGTGCATATTTTACTCTAATAAGATTTCTCAAATATTCCTGCTGGTAGATAAAAATAAATTATATATAGCGAGATAGAGAGACAGATGGGGAGAGAGAAAGCTATAGAGAGAGATGGGGGGGAGTGAAAGATGGGGGGGAGAGATCCTGGTCTTTTCTGTGCCAATAGAATCTCAGTGAGAAAACAATTTAATAGGTGTTTGAATTTAATTCCTTTGGTAGAAAATGGAATGGTGGTTAGTATCATTTTCTTTCTTCATAAAAAAAAATACCCAACAGCAATGAAAGATATTTTAATAGTCAAAATAAAACCTATAAATGTGGACTCAGATTTGTTGTTAATTTCTAATTGAGAGCAAATCTAAGGCCACATTTATTGCACATCTCCACTTCTTTTATGGCGCCATATGTGGAATAGACATCAATTGCATGGATTATAGAGACAATAAAAATAAATGACGGCAACATTTCTAAAAAATCTTTTATTGACAGTGTTAAGAGTTCTTTTTAGATTTTGCTGTTTTTTGTTTTTGCTTTGTTTTTGGCTTCCATGTTTTATAAGAGTAAATGATAAGAATAATTATAGAGAAGAGATCCTGGAATCCCATTGTTAATAAAATTGTACATTCTGATTGGCTTTTTTCTCCCACCCAACCCAAACAAACCAGCGTCTCATTCTGCAATGCTGATAAAAAGTTGACTTCCTACCCACCTACCCTTGTCATGGACAAAATAGAAGGGAGGGTGGATGGCGGATGTATGGCCAGAGTCAATATCTATGCCTAATATGAATGAGTGAGTGACCAACAGTATGATGACCATATATATTTTTTTTTTTTAAGTTGGGGAGGCAGGGCAAAGTAGATGGGGTGAGGATAGTGTTACAGCCACTGAATTAAGGCAGGTGTTGAAATTTTTTTACCTCGTAGTCGAGGGGTGGGGGGTCAAAAGAGGAAAATGGTGTGGTGTCATTTGCACAAGATACACAGGAAGAAGATAAGCAGAAAGCATTGGCATTAGGAAGGGGAAAAAAAAGGACTAAACAAAGTGGTGAAGGGATCTTAGGAACCAGAAAGAATTGTCAAAGACGACACGAAGGAGGGAATAGTTGGGCGAAAATGGTCAGACATACATGCATACATATTTATGCCCCAATATTTTGTTATGTTTACTTTGTTTATTGTTATCGGTATGTCAACCTGCAATAAAAAAAAACTGAAGTTCTTTTTATGGCAAGGAGGCAGTAGTGTTGATGATAAAGGAGATCGCATTGTTGGTACTGGTGTTGGTCATGTGAACATGGATACTGGGGGTGGAGGTAGAGGCGGACTAGTGGAAAAATTGCTGGCTGTTGCTCTATTTTATTTTATCCTAGGAACTGTGGCCACTTATCACAATCACTCTTCTAGTCATTGCATTCCCCCAGCTGCAACTGCATCCAGAAAGATCCAAAGCCCTTGTTGGAATCGAGTTAAAGGGCGCAAACATCCACTTGGTATTGCATTCAATTGTTGGCAAAGTCATCAATCTCGCCCACATCAGAGCAGGTTTCAGAGTCCTTGGAATATGTGATTTTGAATTTTAACCGAATTTTTTCCTGTTTAAGAAATAAAAATAACTTTTTAAAAGAAGCTTACATACATAAAACAGCAATAACAGTTAATTTACTTTATACACATACACACAATGAAAACCTTGCTAAACACCAGATACACTCAGGCCAAGAACATTTCAGCAACACCTTGTGCACATATGTGTCAGTGTATACATACACACAAACAAAAAAAAGGGGGGGGGGCAATAATTGATGTATATAAAATGAAGAGAATGTACGAAAATTTCTTCTTTTTTTTTATTTGCTTTTTTGGATTATCAACCTTTTGCAGGTTATTTAAAGCTAGAAAATATATTTCTTATTTTGTAAGAATTTTTTTTTCTTTTCGGAAATAATGTTTTTTCTCTTTTTTACTGCTTAACCCATCCTTGGCAGAAAAAGAGGTGGATTCATGCCTTTCCTAAAAGTATTTTCACCTAAGTGAATATAAAGAAACCAACAGGCATTGGAACTTGGCTCTCCGATTTACAAGATTTACAATTCTGAGCTGTTATCCATTACACAACCCCCCACCCCCACACACAAGCCTACAGCACCTAGTATTCCCAAGCAGTCACCCATCTAGGTACTGACAAGGCTCAACATTGCTTAACTATGGAGATTGTACAAGAACTGTTATTTCAACAGGATATGGCCGTAAGCCAAGAATGTAAGAAAAAGAAATGATAATCAGCAAATGAATTTAGAAATAAAATCACTGAGACAAAGTGATAAAAGAATTCATTGAATAACTTACTTTTTGAGGATTAGCTATCAACATGACTTGGGTAATGGCTGCTGGGGGGAGAATGGGGTTGTAAGTGGGCAGATCTGTAGCCGAGGGAGGTTGCAGCTTCACTTTCATCACCTGAAAAAAGGAAAAAGAAAACAATATTACTTATATGACCATCAAGACTGCGAGGCCCAATTAGCATTTTTAACGAGTTCAGGTTCATAACCAAAATCTTAGATCATTTTTACTGTTCAATAATTAATATTTAATTCAAATACAAAAAGAAATATTTCAAAGTATAAACAAACAAGCGAGAAGAAAATTAAAATCCTTGCTGTTCTCAATAATGTTTTGTTAGGTGAATATTGCAATGTGTTATAAATGTCTAAAAAACTGGAATTGGGTCCCAAATGGAAGCAATGCACCCAATTAGTGGAAAGCCAACTCTGATCCAATAAGGGTCAACATTGCCTTTTGACCTAATGACCTGGAGAACATTGTTGGAAATGAATCCAACAAAAAGGAAGAGACATTTTTTTGCTTCAACAAAGTGAAATAAAAATTAAATTAAATTTCACACTAAAAACTAATAAACAACCCTAGAGAATTAAATGAAAATGGAACTTAATTTTTAGTGTTACACACATTCATAAAATCACACCACCCCAAAAAAGTACTTGAGTTTTTTCATTTTTTTCTTTTAACAAGTACCATAAGAAGAAAATAAATCCTTAAACTGTAAACTCAGATTACTAAATCATCATCTGATCTTTAAAAAAAATCTATGAATCTGATAAAAGACATATTGACTTCCAGATAATAAAGCCTATTTTATGTTATCACAGCAATTAAATAAATAAATTGCAAATCAATCACTCACTTTAAATCAATGAATGCCTGCCAATAAAAGAACAAAGTAGTTTATAAAAGTGATACAGGTTGCAGCAGAAGTACCTCTCAAATAATAGTAAGACATTATCTAGATGTCTTACCATTATCTGGGAGGTATTTCTATTATCATAACCTTTTGACACTTCGTTCACATGATCATGGCGGACACAAAATTTCTTCAAGACCTTGGCATTTTCTTCTTAATGTCATCCCATTTTCTAGATGAAGATGTTATCACACATCTTTGTCATATAAGCCTATCACTTCTCACCACATGTGGGGAGAGGAGGAGGAATGCAAGCCCCTGATCCTTGTGACCAGGGCTCTTGAACAGGTTCTGTATTGAGTTACAGCCTATTTAATTTTGTTCTGCCAACTGGACACTAGTTGGAAACTTTCCACTCCACTTTTACTTCCAGCATTCTTGGCCTTTATTACTCCCAGCAACCACAGACCTTTGTCTTCCAGCATTCTTACTTTACTACCACCTTTCCTGATCTGCACATTTAATGGCTATCATCAGCTTTCTACTTCCAGCTTTCATTTCGACACTGGCAACATCCAAAATCCCCTCCTACTTCTGGCATTTCTAGACCTGCTCATACAATGGCTGCAACAGCCCCCCCCCCAACTTACTGTAGCCATTTCTAGTTCCTACTTCTGGCATCCCTATTTCAATCTAACTCACCTGGTTTCATAAGAAGTTGCTGAATGTATATCATCCAGACTTCAAACAACCTATTCCATACACTTGGATTAAATACTACAGAAGGTCCATCATTTGACTTAACCAGCAACTACCCGGACATTAACGCAACGTTGGCTTTTATTTTCTTGCTGCTTCATCATGGATTTTATCAATGCCTACACTGGAAAGTACAGCTATTTCAGCCTATCTTCAACTATTAACTTCTGGTGTTTCCTGTCAACCATTGCTGCATGCATATTGTGCAGGCTTTAAGCGACCTATTCTGTACACTACTATGGAAAGTTCTTCGTTGGACTTAACCAGCAACTACTTAGCGCTTTCACCGGACATTTAAACTGAACTTTCAAACTGTGGTCTTTTCATGCCAACTTAATTACCAGGACTCTGCTTTTAACATCTAGTCACACCTATACTATCTAAGTTCTTCCAAATGGCCAGTATCCCTCCATTTACATGATTATTCCTCCATTTACTTGATTCATTGTTGATTGTATGTTGGCCTCCTGTGATTCATACTTATTGGGGCACACAGACCATATATATTTTATATCACGCCCCCTCTAGAGGGTCCTCTACATTGTCACACTCTGTATAATAAACAAAGTGTATCTAAAATGAAATCGACTTTAAGTTCTTCACATACGACTCCACCCTGACAGAAGCAAATATTCACTTTCTTTGTCTTAATTTGTCTTTAATTGTTGCACTCCCCCACTTATTCTTTTAATGCATACAAGGAACAAAAATTATTTTCACCAAAAACTGTCAACCTTTAGCCACAATGCTCCAAATGTATGGAAGACTAATTTAAATAAATAAAAAACAAAAAAAGAGAGATGATGATAAAGTAATTGCTATGTGAAAACAGAAAGACACAGAAAGAATCCATGCATTAGAAGTGATGAAAGTAACTTACACATTCAGAACTCATCTTCTCTCCTTCCCACTGGATAAAATATATACTTGATGAAACCAACATGAGCATACTAGTCTGAATAACTTACAAAATAATAACAATAATTTCAAGATAATATTTTAAAAAATAATTTTTTCAAGGCTTAAATGAAAATTCAATATTGCCCCTAATTTTAATTCTGGTTAAAGCAAGAATTTAACATTTGTAAGTTAAGTAGATTTGCTTAATTCTTTGATGACCCAATTGATTAAATGTTAAAAATATTAAAATTTTAGCACACTTTCCAAACAAATTTCTCAGTTTTCAAAGTCTTAGCAAATAATAATTATCAGATAAAGGGAATTTATCCAAAGATATTTATGTAGTGAGAAGGATTTTCCTTATCATACAAATCATCCCCAAGTTATTTCTAAAAAAAAAAAAAACAATTTGATATCACCTGGCCTTTAAATAACAGACATGATGCAAAGATGAGATCAAATTGTAATGACAAAGCCTGATAGCATTTTAACTATGCCCCTTTGCTCCTAAAGCGTATTTTTTCTTTTTGACAGAGAATCAAGCCATTTGCAAAGAACAGAAAAAGCCAATGATACTAATCTCAAGAATGACTTTTAGTGATTCATCAATCTATATTAAGACTCAACAAGAGCCTTAAGAAATAGATGTGGTTGTATTGAATTGAAAAGACATAGATGTACTGAATTGAAAAAGTATAAAGATCAAAAGCAAAATGTCCACAAATGCCAACTTTAACATCACACAATGGCAGTCAATGAAAACATTTCAATAATCATTTTTTCTCCATTTTTTCGTGAAGGAAATAATTTTAAAATATTCTGGTTATATTTTTCGATATTTCTATACAGCAAAAAAGGGTGTACTCTAAATAAAGAATATATTTATTTCCTGATTACGTTATATTGGTGTTTACCTCCCTTTTTTTAAAAAGAGAATAATCCAATCCAAGGGAGACAACACCTATAGCCACATCTCCCATCCTCATGCATACAAAAGATACAGAGTTACTTCCACTGAATACTGTTCCCTGAATCCAGAAAAGAGGAATAAAAAATGAACAGATTGCTTAGACAGGAATGGAATAGGTAAGACTTATATTAATGTTAATCCAATTTATAAATTTTGATTTTATGGATTTATTATAGAGTTAACATTCCAGAAAAACGATCTATTTGTCTTCAACTTAAATGCTGCCATAATCCTTGCTTTTGGTTCATCTTTGGTATTACAAGGAGTTTTGATGGTCTCTCACTCAACTGCACTCCACGTAAATAATCAAAGGTGATGCAGTCTGAGGAGTTAGGTGGCAGATGTAAGGGGTGATGTGGTCACCGAAATTGTCTAACAGTCATGACTGGGTTCTCCTGCTTGTGTAGCATGGTGCAGAGTCCTGTTGCAAGACATAGGGTCTTCCAGCAGCCACTCTTTTTACCCACGGTAGCACTACCTCCTCAAAACACTTGATGTAGGCCTCCATGTTCAGTCTGAAGCCCTCACCAACAAATTCGGGAGTTGTTTTCTTATCAAAATGATCAGAGTGAGTTTTCTGAGCTGCCGTACCTTTTGTAATCACCATTAGACCCATTCAACTCTTTCCAAATCCTCTGCACTGTCCTCAGATTGACACCCAAACACTGAAATTTTTGTATTGGAGCTTCCAGCACAAATGCCAAGAAGTACAGTATGCTGTTTCCAAATTTCTGGCAGAGAGAATTGCATCATAGTGCTCTTTTTCTCACAGACAGTGCCCAACTGACCCTACTATACTGTGCAGTCAACAACATGAAAAACAGATGCACAAAATTAAAAATATAAAATGGCGGCAATTTACCCATCATACCCTGTATATAATTATATTTTTAAAAAATAAAATATAATACAAGCTTACCTCAGTGAAAAAATAGTGATGATTTATGAATGCTAAGGTGTTTATATTCTGCACTTTGCTCTCATTTACATTTTTTTTTTCTTTCTTTTTTTTGGTCAATCATTTTATTTATTTCAGGACCCACAATTTGAAAAACCCTCAACTAATGGATTTTATTTTTTAAAACAAAATATTTATTTTACTCCCAACATTATTTTTTGTAGATATCCATATTTGATTAGATACACATTTTTGGCTAAAATCCATTCCAGATTCAATTAATCTGTAAAACAATGTACCAATTTACTTACCTTGGGAACTGCCGCTTGAAACAAAAAACTTTTGACTGGACATGAGTTTCTACTCATCACTGACACAACCATCACAAGAACATCAGGCCGTGGCTTGTTTTTGGCAAAATGAAAAACTATCTTCAGCCCATCTTTGTCATAGGCATTAATCGATGGTGAGGTGCCTACACAATAAGAAAAAGACCTATTTCTTCAACATTTCATATGTAATTTGACAGCAGTATCAACACATTAACAAAACACATTGATGAGGTAATAGTTAACTATTATCTTCATTAACCATTTGAAGTAAGAAGCAAAGAAACAGTTCTTGGAGAAAATCTCAGGCCAGATTCCTTCTAAAGTCTACTTCAACTCTGTACTTCTAATGTCTCTGCCTAAGCTCTGAAATTTTATTTACTATTATTTTTTCCTCAATAGGAGTAGAGGTTTATCTATTGTTTCTTGTTTAAGACTGGGTTTCTGGTTCCTTCTAAAATCTTTCACTCCCAGTAGCCCCTTGTGTCTTAGTGGCATTATCCCCTTGCTTGGGGCAAATTCATTAAAAAATATATATACAAATTTGTTACCAAGAGGAATGGAAAGTGAGGGGAAAATGAAGCCCTTACTAAAATAGAAAATAAAAACAGGAAAATTAGAAGAATGTGAAATGATTAGTGAATATGACACATAAAAAGTGGGTGGGAAGAGAGAGTATATAAGGGGGTGGGAAGCGAGAGTATATAAACAAGTTGACATGACATGGAGAGGCTCCAAAAAACCTGATACAGAAGAGTTTTTCAATGTTCCAAAATTGTTCACTTTTCTTTTGGCCACAAGAATTATGTGATATTTTCCTGTCAGCAAAACTTAGATTCGATTTTTTTAAAAATTGAAAAAAGTAGGAAACAAGAAAAAAAGTAGGAAACAAGAAAAAAAGTAAGAGAAGAAACAAAAAAAGAAAAGAAACAAAAAAAGAAAAGAAACAAAAAAAGAAAAGAAACAAAAAAAGAAAAGAAACAAAAAAAGAAAAGAAACAGAAAAAGAAAAGAAACAAAAAAAGAAAAGAAACAGAAAAAGAAACAAGAAAACAGTAAGAAAAAGTAAGAAACAAGAAAACAAGTAAGAAAAAAGTAAGAAAAAAAAGAAACAAGAAAAAAGTAAGAAAAGAAACAAAAAAGTAAGAAAATACCTTTGTTTATTCTTTATGTACACTTGATAACTCAAGTGCCATTTAAGGATGATACAAATATAGGCAAGATTTATCCCCTTCCCCTATTTAACAAGCCATTTTGGACAGAGAAGAATCAGGAAAGCCATACCTATCCAGTCCTTAATGTTAAAAAAAATCATTTCTTACTCTGTTGTCTATGACTCCATCATCCCTCAACTGTGCCTTGCATAATGGTTTGGGTCAGAGTATTCTGTCTGATAAAGAGTCTGAACCAAGCCAGTTACTGTTATTTAAGAGTCAACAGAAGTGATTCTTGAAAGCCACTATGTGTCTTGACCAGGCTACTTATTTATTTGCTCCTTACAGGAAATATGCAGTTCTCTCTATGCAGTAGATTGTTCTAGTTCCACATACCATGCCTCTTCTGGATATCTCAGTTTCAATTTCAATTATTTCTCTTTAATTCAACTCTCCAAGTTTTTGTTCACCTATACTGTGGCCAGACATTGAATTCACAACTCTTTGGTTCAAGTCACTAGATTACTTCAAGCAAGCATGTGTCCTTCAGAACCTGAGATATCTGGAAGTAGCATGGCACATAGAACTAGAACAATCTACCCTGGTAAACAAAATAAAGGGTTTAGTTCAAAATTCCAATCACCTGAAAAGGGCCAGAGTGTAAAATGTCCAAAACATCATGAATGTGGCAACAAATATAAGGACAACAGTCCAAATAATGTAAATAGTGTAAATAACTAAAATACCTAATCTCAGAAATATAGACAGACCTTTCATGATGTTGAAACTTCTGAAGATATAACATTGGCCATCATATCACACCTAATCAAAAGTTAATGAAATAGAAAAAGATCATGTTGATGTTACAGGTGTTCCCTGATGAGGACTCTGCAGTTAAATATCACTTCTGCCAAGCTCTGGCCTGCTCTTCAACCTTACTTTGTAATTGGTTGAGGATAAAGCTAAGTACAACTTCACTAGGGTGACTTATCAAGCTGATATAACTGTCTTTTTGGCACTGTCAGAGATTCCCTTTTAGGAGTAAGAGTAGACAGAGCTCACTTTTTGGCCAATTCTTTTCTTCCCAGATCTTCTGGAAAGATTCTTTTAAAGCCTTTGTTGTTCAGCAGTTCTGCAAGAATGTTGTCCATCTTGAGCAACTTGCATGTTTTAAGACTCTGCTCTGTTGATTCCACTTCGTCACTTATCACAGGAAAACTTTTGATAATCTGGGTCTCTGAGTAGGTCTCTGAGTATGGAAATATCTAAGCAGAGCTCATAATTACATAGACATTTGTAACATTGAATCTACTTCATTAGGACTTTAACTTTGTCAGTTTGCAGTATTCGTCTTCAATGGCAGCAGCAGCTCTGGATTGGTTGGTCCTCATGATAGCTTTCAGCATGCTAGAAACCTGATCTTTGTTATCTTCCAAATTTTCTTGACGAAAATGCACTGCAATTATCTTAGAAAGGTTTTTTTTATTTAATTTACTTTAAAATTAAGCTGAATCATTAAGGCTAGGCCTAATTCCTATGAACAGTTTTCATGATACAATTGAATCTTTAGTACTCGGCATTAACATTAATTCCC
>OZ038501.1:36992921-37085421 GCA_964036315.1 Acanthosepion esculentum
CCACACCAGATTTGATTATAGTGGTGAAGGCTTTGTGCAGGGCCATCCACACTTTTTGGAGGTACGAATACAGGGACCTGGTGCAACGAATGCCACAAGGTCCCCAAACGACCCTCCGCAGGTTTTGAATTCAGAGTTGTCCTTCTCCTAGACCAGTTGCCATCAAAGGCTATAGAACCCAGTCTGTCCTGGTATTTTACCCATAGTTAGAGGGAGAAGAAGCAGATTCACACCTTTCCCAAGGGTGTTAGCACGTAAGTGAATGTAATGGATTCGACTGGAATTCGAACTCGGCTCTCCGATTCCTCAATCCAAGCCGTTATCCATTACTCCACCGTGCCTCCAACTTATAATATCAAAAAGAATTAAACCATTTTGATAATTTAAGAGAAAAAAATTTATTTATTAAGATATTTCCAGATTGAAATTCTATTCTCATCATATTTCTGTTCAGAAGTATGAGGCTTTTTGAGTCTAGTGTCATCAGCTGTGTTATGGTTTCTTAACCACATTTGAACTGAATTGCTGCAGCCCCAAAGATCCAATGGAAGACCTATCAAATTTATCACTAGAATATTTGCCACATTTTTAACAGAATAAATTATGTTAATCATAGAAAACCTTCTTTCAGTCTCCACAGAACTTACAGCAATGGTATTAATATATTTTTAGCTATCATATATCAGCTGATTATTATTATAATTTTAAGAATCGGTTCACATGAACCGGTAGGATGACACCATTGCTTGGTTGACTCGGAAATTAAACAAAATCAGTTTATTCAACCATCAGAGGTGACCCAAGAAATGTCTTCCCAGAATGAAGATTAAAATTTCTTCATTGCTTATTGAAAATGCTGCCCAGGATAAGAAAAACAAGAATTATAAACTATCCCACACTACTTCAGTGTGAAGTCATTTATTTAAGCATTTCACAAGTTTCATCAGATTTTTCTTACACAAATATAAATAGTTCCAATTTAGAAATTCATCACCTTGCTCCTCCTCCTCCCCCACCCCACAGTATTTCATGTATTTCCCTTCATATGTAATAAAGAGCTCAATGTCAAAGCAGAGAAATAAAATTAGTCTGAAAACTTAATTTAATCAAGGATTAAGCAAAAACTACACTGCATTTAAGTTTTTAAAATCAAGAAGTTAAAAAATCCCACTTAAAAGCTCCATCAAAATGAATAAACTTTTTTTTAAATCATGAACGTGACCAGCTAAGATCATTCTACATTGACTATTATTTCTGAGGTGCTGCTTACAAACAAAGCAATTATTAAGTAAATAATATTATTCTAACACTGTTAAATAACTTTAGTAAATCAACTGACACTTATATGGGTCACATGGTAATTTTACATATTCTAATGTTCTTGATTAACACAGTGAACGATACTATCCTTTTCAATATATTCTGAAGAGAGTTGGTAATATTCTAAGCCAAAAAGACCAAGTAAAGTCTCTAACCAGACATAAGTCCACTGGTGGTTGTCGTTGAATTTGACATGGTTTGTGTCAATCCAGTAAACACAGATGATGTTGACATATTAGCCATGGCATTAGAGCCACTCAGATTATAAATAGGAGGCTGGCTTCCACTTGTTGGTAATAAAGTAGTTGAAGGAGTCACATTGCCAAATGTCTGAAATTATAAGAAAAGCAGGAATTGTTTATTTATTTATAGAGGTAACAAGATAGCAACACCCCAAGTGATGTAGAAAAAAAAACACTTGAATTAGTCACCACAAAACACAAGCGTAGCTTTACACTTCATCATGACATAGAGATCCCCCACTGGAGACTGCTGCATGGTCCAGATCCCATTCACAAAATAGCAGTATAGTAGCCCTGATATTATGCACCTGCTGATAGGATAGCCTCCATAGGAGTTACTCTAAGGTTCAAATCCTTGGCTCTCAGGAAGATAATGCCAGTGTAGAGAAGTGTTTACCTCCAGCACTTTTGATGAAGAGGCAACCAATCCAGGCTTGCAAAGAAATTACAGGCATACCACCTGAAGTGAAACCATAATGTTAACCCAGGAATCAGGCAGCAGAACTTCTACATGGGTCAGAAACATCATGCCTAAGCGCCAAGACAGGCTTGCTCAATTGTGAGAACTAAAGGACCCACTAGGAGAAGCAGGGGTTACAAAGGTTTATTGGAGATGAGCTGATATCTCCTTGGCTTAATGCTCTGTCAAAAAGCCTTGGCTGTATAGAAAGCTAATTTTCATTTGTTATTCAGATAAGTATTCAAAATATATTCATAACAAAACACCAACATTTACCAAATACAATTTTTACATGAGAAAAACTACTGACTTACAAATCTTAAATAAAAAAATTATTTTAGTAAACATTCCAAATCCAGGTCTTACTCACTCCTGTTGGAGAAACCACTCCTTGATTGACCATGTCTTCAGGAGCATAGCCATACTGACCACACTAGGTCAATTGCAGGTTGGGGTGGATGGTCTTTAAAAGCTCTCACTTTTTGTGTTGCTGGGGTTCAACTTACCCTCCTCATCAGAGCAGGCTTAGGCAAGAGAGCCGGTTTAGTAACCGACCACTCAGCTTTTGAATTCAGAGTTGTCCTCCTCCAAGATCAGATGCCACTCAAGGCTCTAGGACTCAGTTTGTCTTGCTATTTACCCATGGCTGGTTGGAGAAAAGTTGGATTCATGCCTTTCCCAAGGGTATTAGCATGTAAGTGAATGTAACAAACTCAACTGGAATTTGAACTCAATCCGAGCCACTATCCATTACTCCAAATGCCTTCCAATAGTAAACATCACGGAAAATTAATCTATAATTTTAATCTTTGTATAGGTAACTTTTTTTTTCTCGCAGATCCAGATCATGCTAAAAAAATGAACTCCATTGAAAGGAATATCAGAGGCACATTTGGTAATTAAAGTGAACAATTCTCAGGGAAAATGAATCCAAAGTTTAAGGTAGCTGTATACAGTTTAGCTATAACACATGTACTTTTTATGTAATTACAAAAAAGACAAAATAATAATTTTATCTTTGAATCAACAATTCCATTTTTTTTTTTTACTTCTTTGTTTTTATCTTGATACAAATGTACACAAGAGTTGATAAATAATACAAGTAGATCCATCCACTCCAAGGATGCCTTTAAGTAACATTCCATTGTCTTCAAAATCTACAGCAGATGATTTTAAATATTTCTTACAAGAAAGCATGGTTCAGTCTGAGACTGAAGTGAAATTAATATGACTTACTGCTGAAGTTCCAAAGATATCACTCAACTGATCCAAAGTAGAACTGCTCTCTTGGCTGGGATTGGTCAAGGACGGAGCCAATGCAGGCTTCACATCTGACGTGTCACTGAGACCTGAAATCAAGACAGACCAAAACAGAAATAAATATAGGTAATGAAAACTAATACAGCTAAAGTAAAAACTATTATTAAATAGTTTTTAATTGTTTTTTTAGCATTATTGCTGAAAGAACTGATTTATTTGTGAACAGTGATAAAGTTTCTTAACTAAAAGTGACCAATTACTTACCCAGTGCCAAAAGTTGCTCATCTAGAATAGAAGCTCCAGTCCCAGATTCATTATTAACTGGTGCTTGTTTGCTTGGGGAGCTTGTACTTTGGTCAAAGCTGAGGTCAAGCAAAGAATGATTGCCAAGGTCTGAAAAGAAAAATCATGTAAGTTTCAAAATCTTACTAACCACCCTTAAGAGTTTAATTTTTTTTTATATGGGTGTCAACAGAGTTTGAAATTACTGCAATTACAATGATGTCTCATATTGTTGTATAGCCCCTCATGCTGAGGTCTCTTTATCACTGTGCAAATTAATACAACGTTGTATCTTCTTGCTCTTCTCTTACCGGTGATCGCTAGTTGTTTTGGACAGAGATGAAAGAACTTCAACAAAGGGATTTTTAAACGTAACTATTTTATGAACACGTCAACATATATATTTCTAACTCGTCAGTGGGGTTGCTCTCCAATCCCACTGGGAAGCTGCTTCCAGACATGACAGAACACATCTACATTCTTCGACGGTTAAGCAACAACTCTCTAAAAACCCTTTCTCTATATCTATCATTCCCATGCTGGCTCACCCAATCAAAATCGACTTTGTATTGTATCTGACACCTAAGGTTAAACTGAGGAAATCAGAGCAGAAATACACACACACACACACACACACACACACACATATATATATATATATATATATATATATATATATATATATATATATATATATATATATATATATTTTTTTTTTATTTTTTTTTTTTTTTTTTTTTACAAAAATGTACTGCCAGTAATTTTTTTACTATGAAAATGTATTTCTGGTATTTTCACTATAAAAATGTGTTTTTATACTTTCATAGTGTTTGTCTCCAGTTTGAGGGGTAACTATTTGTCCATAGCCAGGACCCTAATAAGTGCTACCACCCCGAGTCAGGATGAACCTGGGAACAACAGCAATTAAGAGGTGTTTCCACACTCCTCGAAACCTCCAATCTCCCGGTCAGAGGCCTTGCTGCCAGATGTAGTTTAATGTCATACCCAGGACGAGCATCTAATGTTTGTAAGTGCAGAGAATCCTAATTTGCAGAGGTATGTGGAAAACTGCAATAAAATATTCAATGGTTTACTAGTTCTTCTTGAATGGAAATCCAGAATTGTGCAATGGACACCTTTTTATGCTTGATTTGTAATCAGCAGATATAGTGACCAGCTCCCCTTCTTCTGTTAATAAGTCAGCATCATCAATTGAAGTATCAATTGACTTAGACATGGAAGCTATGTACTTGGTGTCTTTATCTTTTTAACTATAAAAATAATTTGTAAATTACTCTTCTGTTAATTTGGAGCACACCTGGCTACATTTCATAGAATATTGGTTAAGAAATGCTACTCTGAATATACTTGATGATAAAAGGAATGCATTCTAAAATAAGTTTTTAACAGCATTTTTTGCGAATAATAATAAATAAATGCTCAATTTCAATCTAGATTACTGGACCAAGACTTACCAGATGATCCATCTACTTTCATTTTGTATTGATTCATAACTTTCATGACATCATCATTGGCTCTTAAAATATCACCTGCAAAAGAAGTGAAAAAAAAAGTCAGAATATCTATCAAAGCATTTAGTTAATGTCACAATATTTCTTTGGCCATCATTGCTTTTAATTTGTTTATATATACAAGCAAAAACAGTATTTTTTAATTTTTTTTCACATTGATTTGTCCCACAGATTATTAGTCAAAGAAGATGGTACAAAAGAAAACATACAGAACTGATATATTTTCTGTTTCAATGAAGAAGACATTAAATACATGATAGTGTTAACATCTCCTTTGCCTTCTCTTTGTACTTTTCTTCCTTATGTATGCTTTCCTTCTCTCCCTAAAACCAGTCTCTGATATATTTTTCTTCCATCCCAATCAAAACAGAATGGTGAATCTGAGGTAATGAAATAAGTAGATACTTACCACAAGGCTTGTTTTAATACCTTTATTTCTAGCAACACATATATACAGCTTCAATGTATCCCAGAGTGAGGCTAACCAGAAGTAAACAAAAGGATTAGCTAACCAACTGCTTTCTCTTCACAGACTGACAAGAGAATGGTTGAAAATGCTACAACCAATAAGAACTTTAGAGAATTCCATTCATTAAGAGAGATAGAAAGAGAGAAAGAATTTTTACAAACTCCATATTACAGGGCTAAAGAGACTGACACTATAAACAATAGGTTTCCTTGATTTCTTCAATGACATCTTTTGATATCTATATTGCCATCAAAACTTTTTCATGAGTCCTTCCTTAAGTGTCATGCAAGATGCAAGATTGAGTAATCAGGTCTCTTTTCGATTCATGATTGATTTTGAAGAAAAATTCTCACAGTAAGCTTTCTGTGGCAGACTGGTTGCCAACCAAGGCTACAAAACCCAGTCTGTCCTGCTATTTAACTGATAACTGTGGTCACCCATCTAGATACTGACCAGGCTCAACATTGCTTCACTTTGATGATCAACTGAGAACCGGTGTTTCAACAAACTTTTTCAGAATTACATGATCTAAAAGCAGCATCTTGTTGCTTTTATATAATCTTTAGTTCTATTTTGAAATATGGATATTACACACTAATTAATCATAAGTCTTTTTGAAATAACAGAAAAGATAGCTTTTCCCCATGTTATGCCGATTTCTACTCAAATAGTGAAAAGTTAATAACAAAAAGAAAGATGAGAGAAAATCTCAAGAATAATGAGAAGCTAAAGACAAAATTGTATTTATTTTGGACTAGGAGTAGATAGGTTTCCCGATTGACCAGTTCATACTTCTTCCACGTCTTTTGAACAGGAGTAGAGGTTTATACCATTTCCTGTTTAGGATTGGGTTTCCAGTTCCTTCTCTTAAAGTCTTCTCATTCTCTTTCACTCCCAGTAACCCCTTGTGTCTTAGTGGCATTATCACCTTACTTGGGGTGAAATTATAAAAAAATTTTTAATTAAAAATCTTAAAAAATTATGCATAATAATTAACAATATAAATTAGAGAAACATTTTATAATGCTTAATGCAATAAAAGCAACCTAAAGAACTGTAAAAGTATTTAACATCATTCAAGAAGTTTTCAGGTTTTATGCACTTAACTTTACACATGTAGAAAATCTAAAGAGGATGCATACATTGTAATTTATTTCCAGTCTTTTATCTACTAAACATGTAATAAAAAAAGCAGGGAGCAAAAGTTACTTACTAATTCCGTCATTATCACGTTCATCTGTATCACTGGCCAACCGGAATAAATTGGGCCTAAGTTTTTCTAAGGTTTCATACAATTCCTGGAAATAGGAAATTGAAGAAGAAAAAAAATTAGTTAAAAAAATAATTTTTTTTTCTCTATTTTTTATGAGACATTTCATAATTAAGTTAAATTTTATATTACAACAATATCAATTTTTTTCTTTTTGAGGCAGGTCTAAATCAGTCAACCATTAAAATATTTTCAACAGATGAAATGACAAATCATTCATAGAAAAGGTGGTGCCAAATGCCATTGGCAGATTTGGGTGTGAATTCTAGTCCCACTGCTACTTACTTTTTCGTTTTCTTTATCACATGCTTTTACTGTGATATTTTTTTTCTTTAAAATTAATTAAAAGGCATGGGCAGTTTTTTTTTCTTGTGAGAAGATTTTCTTATCACTAACCCAATGATAACCAATGATAGCCCTAGGGTTGCTGGCACCCCGGGCAAGCTGAATTTCAGAACCCTTACAACTATAATGTTTTTTAATTTTCACAATGATAAAAAACTGATAAAGTTGAATAACGAGTTTATTCCAATATACAACTTAATACAAACTAAAGAAAACATTCATTATCCGACCCAAAACGTTTTTTCTAGACTTTAGATCTGCAAATATTTTCATGGCACTTTCTATACCTATCTTCTTTACAAGATCATTTTCTATTGACAAAATAGCCTAAGGATTTAATCTGTCTTGAGTCATGGTCGACCACAAGTGTGTTTTTATGAGCTTTAATTTTGGAAGATCCCAAACTCATGACATGGTGGCCTTGATGATGCCCCAGGTGACTGCCCAACTTGCTAGTACCTTGAGCCAACCCTGTAGATAATAGTGATGATAAATAAGAATGATACAGAATACTAAATCCCCCCCACACACACAGATTTTTAAAGGGGTTAGGTTTTAATATCTACATCTACCTCTCAATCCTATCCTCTTTCTACTGTATATAAATGACCCACCTAAGGGTATACTCTGATTATTAGTATCTATGCAGATGATACAACAGTTTATAGGTGCACCTCGAAACATCTGGATGACATCTGGTTTGTAAAAACTCAATATGGTCAAAACCAAACTAGTATTTCTCCATCACCGCCAATGAGCAGACCCTGAAACTTCAACTACGACAGATAAGACTTCTCTCAAGGAGGTTCCTTTCCTTGAATGTCTGTTGGGATTCAAGTTCTCCCCAGACCTCAAGTGGAACTCATATCTGACCTATTGTTAAAGATGCTGAAAATCTGATCGGTTCATTGTACCACTCCAGTATCTGACTTCCTTTGCTATACTCTATCTTTACAAGAGCCAGATCAGGCCCAAAATAGAGTATTGCCACCTTATCTGGGCTGAAGCTGCCCATTCATCACTTGTCTTAATAAACTTCAAAAGTGTCTACACAGTACTTATGAATGATGAATTTCCACCTTAGAACTCTTGACCCACAGATGAAATATCACTAGCTTCTCACTGCTCTATCACTATTTCCAAGGCACATGTTCTAACAAGCTATATCCCTTGGTCCTACCACCCCTGACCTTTACAACTGGGACCCTGTCCTGTCATGTATACAAGTCTAAATCATCCCCCTTCCCTTCATATTCCAACAGTAAGAAGCAAGTTCCATTTGGACAGATTCTTTCCAAGAACTACTGGCTTGTAGAACAGATTCCCAATTTTAACTTTTTCCAGTCTAGAGGTAGCCATTGTCTTTCCTGCATAAACCCATGCCCTTTTTGACGTGCATGCAACGCCACACAATATCTCTCTACCTTATGTGGCTCTTGGGGTTTGTATTAGGTGAACATTAGTATTATTTTTTTTTCATAAATAAAATATTTTAAAAGGATTGGGGAATAACTTTAAAATGTAAACATGTTTAGTTTTATTAAACATTTACAACAGCCAACCAAATGGCCTTAAGATTTCTTTAATTCAAATTATATTTTTTTATTGTTGTAAGGAAACAAGCTTGAACAAAATTATTATTTCTTCATCCATTTACAATTCTAAGATTAAATAAAATAAAAATAATAATTAAATCTTTCAAAAGAATTGAAATAATCAGGTTTGCATGAATGTGTAATATGGACCAACTGAAGCAATTTCTACATATTCATGGTTTCATTTGACAGAAAGAACTAAAAGTTACCAGAATTTTAAGGATTTCTTGTTTTGGTGTTACACAAGAGTTATGATACGACTGGCCTCATAAACAAGATAATTCTTTTCTATGTTAATTCAACATAAAGACAGAAATAGATTCTTATTCATATCCCTACATTAAAATAGCTGCTTTAATGCGATATTGGACCTTTTCATTGCAGCCCACACTTCCCATCCTTCCACTATTTCACTCTTGTGCTGTCTCTTACAAATCCACTGCCAACATCAAAAGAAAAAGAATTGCACCTACCTTCATTGTGTCAGTATCACTTTGCGTAGCAGATTCTGAACTGTAATGTTCAAGCATCTCTGACAATACACTAACATTATTATTGATGGTTTCTAATTCAGACATCCGCTTTGATATTTTGTCCATCCGATCTGCATCCTACAGAGAAAGGAATAAGTTTGAAATATTTCAAGATTAAATCATCATATCAAGCACATGATGATATCTCATTTACAACTAACATTTATTTAGACACTGCCAGCAGAAAAAAAAATTTTTTTAAATATTTTTAGAATTATTTAGAAATTAGATTGCAGATCTTTTGTGTGTGTATGAAGGGTAATATGCATTACATCATCAGTCTTACTGCTAACTGCATTGCAAATATATCAGTAAAGAAGTTCTGAATAAAATAGTGGCATTCTGCTAGTTGGACGCAGAGACTTGTTATATTTTTATTTTAAAATGAATTTCATAAAACAACCAACACGTGTATCCTGATCAAATATCAATTACAACAAGCATTTTTTTCTAAGAATTATTTTCAACCTTTATTAAATTATTTTAAAGTAAAATTCAAAGACCTAATTTTTTTAAAGTTTTTAGTTTCCAACAAAATCTAAAGACTTATTCAATTGACTAGACACACACACACACACACACACACACACACAAAATCAGTAATAATCATAAGACAGAGCTATTTAAGGAGTTACGCACCCAAAAGTTTAGTAGTAAAGCAGCTACAAACCTGCTGGACCATGTTTTTAATCAGCCGATTAGCTGCCTGGAGATCTTCCGGATTCTTACTTTTGAGTAACCGAGATAAAAGCTGGAAAAAAGATTAAAAGCCATTGGTAAAAATCAAATACAAATGACTGAATTTATTACACAAGTTTTAAAATAGTCATTCTTTGAAATATTAATTCTTACAGATTTATAGATATATATTTTTTACTTTGCTTAACACGGTGTGGAGAAGCACAAATAATAATAATAATTTCAATACAAAAGATTCAAAACAAAAATTATAGAAAAGAAATATTTTTATACTAAAGGAATCCAAGTGATCCAACTTCAGCTGACTAATGTTTCAAGATAAATTACTCTAATAGCATTTAATCCAGATTAGTATAAAAGAATTTTTACATTCTCCATTAATTATTAAATGTTAACATTATCTTGAAATATTTATTACAATTATACAACATTATTACTGAATATAACAAGAATGTACATCTGAAATATTAACTCCAGGAGTTAAAGTAGACATGATTTTTTTTTTTTTTACAATGATGTTCACTTTGTACAAGGCCCAAGAGCCACTCGAGGTAGAGTGTTACAGAGTAAGAAGCATAAATTATTGGCATATATGGAAAAGATAATTGCTAACATTAAACTTGAATAGAGTAAGATTGAGGAAGTATCCTCTTGGGAGTTGGTTCAACAAAGCAACGACTCATGAGAAGCTGCTTGAGTGAAACTTACATCTCCCCAATGGAATATAAAGGGATTAGGTGTTTAAATAAACGATACCTGAACAAAGATCAATGACACAGCACAAAAAAGGACCTGCCAAAATTATATTAATCACATGCATTTGATTTGGTATTTTAAGAAAGCTGATTCACTGCATTGTGCCAGACAATTTTCCTTGCCAGAATCTGTTTTGCACCCTTTATAAGTCCACCATTAGTCCATACAAGAATATTGCTGCCAGTTCTGGTCTGGGGCTTCTGCCATGTATTTAGGGATTCTTGACAAAATTCAGGGAAGAATCTGCAATCAGTCCTAACCTAATATTTCAACTTTAATCACTTTCTCACAGCTATAACATAGCTTCCTTCTGTCTTTTCTATAAATATTTTTATGGCAATTGTTCTGATGAGCTGACCTCTTTCATATCTCAACTTTAAGCATAGTACTAGATTGGCAGATAGATCTCATCATTTTACAATTGAAATTGCTAAACATAATCATAAGTTCTATTCTAATATTTTCTTCTCTCATACTTCTTGCCTGTGGAACTCTCTTCTAGCTTCTTCCTTTCCTGTCAATTACAATCATCAAAAATTTAAATGCTAAGTTAATAGTCATTTGTCTTTTTGAATCCTGTTCTTTTATTGTCCTTTCTCCTCAATAAAGTTTTCTCAGTTTCTTTCATTTTCTATAACCCCTTGCATCTTAGTGACTTTACTAACTTACTTAGGGTGAAATGATAAAAATAAATAAATATAGAATAGAGTTACAATAAGATTAAGGCTATTTTCCCAATCATTTGTAACCATTCACCAATAAAGTTACATTGCATTTTCTGCTTGAATTTTTTTAAAACTAGCTATCCTCATCTTTGTTGTTCTGTTCCAACAAAAAGTTAGTACACTTTTTCGAATTCCTCATGATTATGTCACATCCAAAGAGTTCTGAAATGGGAGCATGTCGTCCCTTGGATTGCATCCTGTTCAGCCTTCTTCCAAATGATTTGAACTCCTATCTACTGCTCCTCCACCAAAATGGTGCATCCCTACATTGTATTCTGCATTATAGTGTCCAATAAAACATTTGGAAGTTGGAAATACATTGCTTAGGCGTTCTTTTGAGAAGAGGTTCCAATATGGTGCTTATTTTTATGCTAGGCTTACTGATAAGATTAGTCAACTTTTTGCATTTTCCTGTTTCTTTTCCCAAGACAAGAAGCAAAGGATAACAACAGGGTCCTAGAGACAACAAAAAAGCTTCTGTTCAAGTTACTAGATAAATACACCATCAAAAGGCTTTTATCTGAAACATAACAAAAAAACAGAGAAGGTTGCAGATCATGTACATCGCAAAATGTCGAATAAATTTTTTCAAAGAAATTTTCTTGATACCTAATAGAATAAGAACAATGTCAAATATGCTGATCTAACTTAAAAGCTTTGATAATGACAAAATACTATAAATACTAATGTACTAAGTGACTTCAAAATATTTTATTCTTATGTGTAAGTTGACATTTAAGTTGAAATTTTATAAGTCAGCAAGTATTCAAAATTTTAAAGATTCTACATGAGTTATCGCCCTTAGACTTAGCAATTTCCCCCTACAAATACTGATTTAAGTACATGATTTGTTACGTGTAAGTGTTATATCTGATAGTAGTTTTCTAAGCGTAGCCGAGATGTGGCACACAGCCGAAAGTTTGGAGCATCCAGTAAAGATCGAACTCACTATTCAGTCATAATTGATGTCACAAGACAAACTCCTTAGCCATTACACCATGTCAAAAGTGACCAAAGTGTTATATGTAATGGTTTTTAAATAATCAGAACAAAATTAAGGTGGGCAAAAGTGGGTTAAATATCTAAAGACTGCATTTAAATCCAAGTGTTTACATTTCACTCACCTTGGCTTTTTCTTCATCTTCAAATAATGCATTTTTGGGTCTGGGAGGAGGCATCGGGCTGACATTCAGAGTCTGCAAGAATTCATCAACAAAAAGAAAAGGAAGAATATTCATTTAGCATTCGAAATTTCAAATTTTATTTAATGACAAATAATACAAAACAAGCCATACCAATTAAAGAAAGATAATGACTAAATGACTGTAATGGTGCAAATGGACATTTTATTATATTTGTTTTATTTCTTAAATTTCAGTATCATATAACCGGCTTAGTTCAAATCATGACATTTCATCAGGTATTTAGGTTTTAAATCCTGAGAAGGTGGGAATGACCTCCAATTTTTATTCTTAAGAAGTTGGTTGAAGTAATCAAAGAGTTGTGAGTTCAATACCTGTCCACAGCATAGGTGAGCAAAAAAACTTGGAGAGTTGAGTTACTAAAGGGAATTAACTGAAACTGAGAAATCCAGAAAAGGCATGTCAAGTGGAACTAGAACAATCTACCCCAATGGAACTAAATGGTTCAGTTTGAAATTCCAGTGTATATTACCTGTAGAAGGCCAGAGCATACAACAGCTAAAACATCATGAATATGACAGCAAAGATGAGGGCAACAGTCTGAACAATGTAAATAGTTACAATACCTCATCTCAGAAATATAGACAGATGCAGACATTTAATATAATTAAAACTTGGTGTGACAGAGAGAGAATCTGGGGAACACACACACACGTATATTTTTTTTATTGAAATTGGAGTAGATTTGTATAGCGAGATTGAATCAGAGCATTTTGTTTACTGATGGGGAAATCTGATCTAGGGCAGAAGTTGTACCCATAGAATCTGGGTCATCAGAAGACAATGGAAATGGTCGAAATAATTTTTATCGATTAAAAATTGAAATAGAGCTGAGTAAGCTAGAAGGAACTTTGGAATTCACATGATTTGGGTTGAAGCACCCCGTGATAATCGTGTGCAAAGTAGTAGGGCCAAGAATCAGTTATAACCAGCCGGGTTTATCTATATAAATGCGTAGTTATGCTGAAAGAGACAGACTGCAGAAAATTCTTGAAGAGAGAATTGGACCGGGCAAGCATTGGGAGGAACGCCACTATAACTTTAAGCCCCGCACAGAAATCTTTATCCCTCCATCGCAAGAGTTATATATCATTCTGAGATGATTTAACAACAAATTAATCACATACATTTTCTCTCTCTGTCTAGAATCCAGTGTATGAGTTTTTATGCTAAATACTTTTCTGTAACCCGTTTCTTTTCTCTACTATTCTTTTCTGCTATATAAAAGACATTACCAAATTCAACCATTGAATAGTTGTTTGTCCGGCTTTCTGCAGATATTAATTTTTTTTTGCTGCATTCTAAATTTCTTAGCGCAGACTCCCCAGCCGTGTCTACATCTTCAGTCAACCATGAATGGACGGACATCACTTCTGCTTTCTGGATCAAACAAATCACAACATTGGCAGGAGGCAGGATTAAACCAGTGGTCGGGTCGAATAATCTATGGATGCTCAGGAAACCTATGACCACTCCCTTAAGTTCAGTTAGGACTGAGTAGACACCTCAACCCAGAGAGTAAGACGCAGGAGGTTGAGGGGCTGGGGCAAAAGTGTTAGACTTGGAACTAAAGCTTACTTAATGGAAACCCATGTATACAATACAATTGACTCCTTATATTGCTCCCTATTTCAGCAGTTGTGCCCTCAAGCCTCTGAGTAACCTACAGGAAATTCTGAACTCAACACTTTATTTAATCTATGGAGGTAGCCTGTTCTTGTTCCACAGCCCGTGCCTAGGGATATCTCATCTAGTTCTTATTTTTAGTACTACTCAGTTATTGCTCACCCTGTTTCCACAGAGTCCAAGGACACACTGCCCAGCCAATGGGATTGAACTCACAATTATTAATTTGATTAAATAAAGAGTTCAGTTCAGAATTTCCTGTAGGTTACTCAGATTGATATACACCTGAAGAAGGCTGGAGAGCACAACAGCTGAAATGTTGTGATAACAACAACAACAAAGATGAGGACAATAGTCTGAATATAAATAGTGTAAATAAGAAGATTTAAATAATTTTAAAAAAATTTTATTAGGTTGATACAAAAATTCCTCGCATGTTTATTTAAAGAGGTTGCATCTTATAGTATCATCATCATGCTCTTTTCGTTGGTTTTTTATGACATTATGCTATCTTTCAAGTAAAGTGCATATTCCATCACAAAAAGATTCTAGGTTTAATTCAATGGATTTTATAATCATTTTCTTATCTTCAACATGGAACTGCTGACCTGATGTGGATTGATAGATAGAGTGAGGAAAGGGACGTCTTGAAGGTGATGTGTTTGGAGAACATAATGAATAGGAAAGTACTTCCCATTTGCATGTATGACAAACATTGCCATGCTTTAACAAGATGGTTCATAACTCAATCATGCATAGCCCCAAGGAGGCTTGACAGTGGTCAATGAACAGTGTAGAAAGGCCTATTTTTATGGCACAGAACCAGAGAAAAATGTGAGAGAAAGCTTTGTATTCAGTGATTATTGGATTTAAATGTGGAGAAAGACCTAATCAAGAAAATAAATTTATTTTGAGAAATTAGACTGATTGAGATGTTCTTACGGAATCAAAACCAAATATTAACCTGAAGGTAACAACTTCAAATAACTGGATGTAGACTGTTATATAAAAGGGAGAAATTAAATCAACCTTTTTCTTTCTGCATGTTAATGACAGTGTTTATGATAATATTTAAAACAAATACATCTATGATACATAGTAAAGAAAATTTATTTTCAAAATAATTTTGTTTTCTATTCAACCCCAGTTGAATTCTTTGTAGGAAAATGAGGATACTCATCATCTTAGTGAGAGAAACTTATTAAACCCAAAGATTTGCATAAAATCAATATATCTTTGCAAAGTGCTAGTAACATATGAATCATCTAAAATAAATGAATTTACATTTCCCCATATGAATTGCTTAATTAATGCAAGGAAGCAATTTACCGATCAAAAAATGTTTTTATATTTAATCTTATTAAATTATTGTTGGAGGACAAGAAAACGTATTCTAGTTAAGAGAATCTGAGAAGCAGATCCACAGCTTAGAAAGGGGAATTCTGCAAAAGGCTAACAGCAACGATCAAGGATTCACTATGTCATTTAAAAAGGGGGGAGAAAATGTTGAAATAGCACAAAATGATTGCCTCCTCTTTGCCTGTCTATGTGTAGAAAGAACCTTTCACAAATATGGCATACAAGAGA
The DNA here is from genome assembly GCA_964036315.1 of Acanthosepion esculentum. Lineage (NCBI taxonomy): Eukaryota > Metazoa > Mollusca > Cephalopoda > Sepiida > Sepiidae > Acanthosepion > Acanthosepion esculentum. The sequence goes on from OZ038501.1 coordinate 37,008,825, forward strand.
ACCAAAGAAAAGCACACCAAAAATTAAAACACAAATTACATATTTTTATATTGATTAAACACTGCATAACATAACTATTAGTAATAGAATAGTATATAAAAATGAATATGTAGGGGAGGGCTAAAGGGGCATTTGTAAGAAACCTGAAAAGAAATGAGAGAGTTCTATTTTTTAAATTTATGTCACACAATACAAGTAATAACAGAAAGACTTCAATATAAAATAATAAAGTATTTAATTACCATAAACAATAAAAATACATTAACAACAAAGAAGTAAAGAGCCAACGAAAAAACTATTGATTACTTATCTCTATCTATAAAAGGCAGGATGTTTTTGTGTGTGTAACGAATGCACGGCCGCAATTTTCGACGGATTTGCACCAAAATTTACATGCACATGCTCCAAGTTAGTGGGAAGGCCAAGACCGACTTTGCATTTCCCAACTCCCATCGATAGTGGAAATAATCAATTTTTTCATGCTTCTACGGCAGTTTTCATGTAGTTTGCGACCATTTTCTACTGGCCAGAGTGAGAGCCTATAGCTGGCTGCCACGAATAGGCAGGAAGAATCTATTGGCCAGCGTGAGAGCCAACAGCTGACTGACACGAATGTTAACTAGCATGCTACCATGCAAAAAAAAATCGAAAGCTGCATTCGTCACAAGTGGGAAAAATTTAAATATGCATGGCGCTTTACTCCAATTGGCTCATTCGCTTGCTTAAACTCAACGTTGATTCCGATTCCGCAGAACTGGGTTGGGTGTGAAAAAGTATTTGTTGTTAACATTCTTTTTTCACTCGTTTTTTCCAGTTACGAGTCTTTTTTTAAAGATGATCGTTTTGTGTACATTTTGTTTAGTTCTTTTTTCGTAACAGATTTAATGTTTAGTATAGAGCTTAGAAAAAATTTGCAGTGTGAGATAGGCAAGAAGTAAGGCATGTAGCAACATCAGTATGGCAAAGGGCACTCCTTTAAAGGCAAGGAAGGGCAAAAATATTTTAAGTCAAGTGATAGCGATTGCTGTATGAGTCGTACGATTTTTGAATCAAGCATGGTCAACGCCGGGCCATGCTGCTAGTCAGTTAATACACAACTGTGTAGAACTGCTAAGAAAGTACTAATTCATCTTGAAACATGGGACACTCAATTTTACATCCAGGTTAACACAATAGTCAACACATAATTGTAACCACCAGTCAGTGGCATGATATCTCTATTTTGTCAGCAGTGACACTTTTCATTTATAGATGACACACATGTGCACATCATTATAGGTATTGGAGGTATTAACCTTTTGTAATTAACAGATTAAAATTCATGTCTTAGGAAACAGTTTTCTGATTTAATAAAGTTTAGTATTTCCTTATCTCATTAAAAAGATTTGTTTTCAAATAAAAGTGGCTCAATAAGATTTGTGTTAGAATTACATATGCAGAGCATCTAGACTCATGAAACTGTGGGGCTCCCACTTCAGACAGAGCCACACTAAATCACCCGCACTTGTTTTGAATATATTATTTTACTAGCGATATATTTTAGTGATTTTTACATAGCTTGAAGTAAACTTATTGCAAATCCCTAAAATAAACTAGAGTAGTTATCTTTTGCTTGTCAAGAAAACTATTCTAAGAAACACCACTATTTTGCTATTCATTGCAACCCAACATATTTCAACACAACCGTAATAAAAAAGATTTTTCCTAACCAGCACTTTAACCATGCTTGAAGCATGCTCACCTACAGCCTATAGGATAATCCAGTCCTGTATATATGGTTTATTTTTAGAGGCTGAAATAATTGGTTTTAATAATTATTTTAAAATCTAAAAATAATCTGAATGTAAGAAAGAAATATTTTATCAAAAAAAAAACAGAGTAAAAAGATTAAAAGAACAATATACAATCTCCAAAAAAATTTAATAAAATATACAGATACATTTTTCAACATCCACAATAGCATTTAAAGTATATTGTCATTTAGATAACTTATAAAGGAACAATAGAAATGTTTGTAGATTACAGTCAATCTGATTGAATGATACAAACTATTTCTGCCTATATTGAACTTTTGATTTGATCTGAACTTTTTGATAGATAAAAAATAAACACACAGACACACACAATGAATGTAACTACTATATATTCTAAAAGCTCTGTAACTAAGGCTCAGATATTGGTTCCTTTCTGTTTATAATACTTACTCATTTCTTTGCACATTTTCATTTTGCTGTTTCTATCAAACTTATACATTGTAGCCTTTTTTTTGCAAATAGTGTCTATTTTGGTATTTTTCTTGCTTCAAAAGAAAGTCACTTGTATTCATTATGTCCTAAAGACGATGAAAATAAACATAATCAATTCAACTACAACCTGTTGGATAACCAAATATTATTTATGTGCAATGAATAAATTTTGTGATAAAGTAAAAGCATATGCAGACTTTTTTTAATTCTTTGATAAAGCACTAACATCTCCAATATCTTGTGTATCCGAGTAAAAAAAAAAAACAAAACCTTTATGAATTTTATTCTCACAGTCAGAAAGTATTCAATATTTTTTTTCTTTTATTATTACTTACATCTCAGTCCAATATATGGTCTAAATAAATGTGATGAAACAGGTTCACTTTTTTGTATATTCACATTAATAATGGACAAGAGTAAAAAAAAGGTTTACTATGACAGTGAGTACTGTCATAGTATGCAAAGTTTAAGAAAATAAAAATGTTTCTTAAATCTCCTGAAAAGTATAACCTACTTATCTCCTTAACACCCCATTAACATTAATACCTGCATTCTTAAGCACAGGTCAATCAACCAACTTCATTTCTGAAACCAGATACTTGGATAAGCGAAAACAAAAGATCAAAGGCCCAGTACCAAAGTGAAGTACATGCACTCAATGCACTCCCCAACAACTTAGAGACCTCAATATAAACCCACAAAAAATACAGCACAGACATCAGTAATCTTTCACCAAAAAGCAGGGCAGGCTGGTCCACTCCACTCTACCCAATCAAAGAACTAATCTCTCTCTCTCTCTCTCTCTCTCTCTCTCAACACAAGCTATGAACTGTTTCACCAGCAACAAGGATGAAAGTCTGTATTTGGATTCAAGAAAATAAACCTCCCAAAACAACATTTGCTAAGTGTTCATTCATTTTGGATGTAAAAACCAACATTCTGTGCCAACCTCTACAATACCAAGGAGACTTACAAAAATAATTGCCCATCTGTCAAATGGTCTTAGAAGCAAAAAACAATATAAAACAAAACAAGGACAAAATGAAAGGATAATAAAAAGACAGAGGAGCTTGATTAAAAGCTGACTTTAAAAAAAACAAAAAACTTTTCTTTGAAGCAATTAATGATTTTTTCATTTGTAATTATGATAATAAGTAGCAAATATTTACTGTGTCCACTATGGAAAGATTTAAGGTAACCAAATTTTAAACCATTTGATTCCTCTGTGTATATATACCTGTACGTTATGTTCCAGGCAAGTTCATTTCAAAGACTTTGTGACATGTCGATGGTGAAATACTTATACAGTAAGCTAGAAATAAGTTTGCAATGATTCAATTCAAACAGTGTTGAAAGAAATTAGTCATTGATTTATATATATATATATATATATATATATATATATATATATATATATATATATATATATATATTTAGTACAGGTAATAAATCTGTTGGTATATAATCCAAGTGGATCCTAAAAATATAAAATATTAAGTGATCCACAAAAAAAGCATAATGTATTTATTATAACAGAGCATATAATTTACATAACAGAGAACTGCAAAATTACCTCATGAGTATAGACTATTTCAACTAGTGTCAATGCGCAAGCATTCTTTGACTCAAATGGTAGACTGATACAGTCTTAGAAACTTAAAATTAAATATTTAAAAAAGAGACAGCTGTTGAAAATATGAATTTGAGTTAACCAAACAAAATGCCCGAGTGGTGGTAAGGAGAGGCAGATATTCTGGTTTAAATGGAAAAAGTTTACACAAAATCTGACCCAGATATTAACTCTAATACCCAAGTTGGGGTTATGAAAAAAAAAAAATCTAAGCGAAATTAAAGTCTAGCCAGAAAAAAGAAGTTAAAAAAACAAAATAATAAATTATTAGTTATATAACAAAAAAACAAATAAAATTGTTACCATTAAAAATGACCAAAATATGCTAGCAAATAATATAAGATTAACAATAAATATTAATTAGATAGTTTATATTGAAAACACCTACTCTTAAGATTATTAGGAGGTATGAGCAAACCTATAATTTTCCAGTCAATCTGAGGGTTCAGACCTTTCTCCCTCAATTCCCAAAATTTTTTGGAAAAAGTTTTCTGGTATTTTAATTTGGGGTTGGAAAAAGTGTGCCTATGGGTGTAAAGACTTTGTTTCCATTCCCCTGCAGAAATTCCAAAGTAAAAATTGTGATTTAACTTATTTTCATTGGGGTAAATAGTTGCTTGGTATATTACTTTTGAAGCTCTGGATTTTCCTCCAACTGGACAATTTTCACTATTTCTACAATTACAGGCGTGTTTCATACTAGGTTTATTGTTAGTCCCATAGAATTTACTTAGAATGTTATCTATATTTTGTTTAAGGACCACAAACCTAACTTTACTAACAATATACAGTCTATATTAATAAATCCCACTAAAATTGAACTACGTCTAATCTCAAAAAATATAATTAAAAAAATAACTGATAAGCTATTAATTACAACCTGTGCCAATCTTTGAAAGGATTCGTCAGATACTATCAAATGGTTCGCCAATATAAGTGATAAAAATAGAGCAACTTTTATTAAGTTTGATATTATAGACTTTTATTCCTCTATCTTCAGTGACCTCTTAGTGGATTGTATCAACTTTGCGAAAAACCATATGGAGAAGATGAATAATGAGATTAATATCATCTTAACTGCTGGAAAATCACTGTTAGCTCTTAATGATTCTACCTGGATTAAGTGCCAGAATGACGATTTGGATGTTCCTATGGGGGCATATGATTCAGCCCAGGTTGCTGATCTAGTTTGTTTCTATATTTTAGATATACTTAGTAGAATTGTAGATCCTAAACTAGTAGGCTTATATAGAGATGATGGACTCATTTTTGTTCCCAATAGCAATGGCCCACTTACTGTGAAGTTACAGAAGAAAATAATTAGAGCCTTTAAGTTACTGGGGTTTAGGATTGAAATTACTTCTAACCTCAAAATAGTAGGTTATCTCGATATCACCCTTAACCTTAAGAATAATACCTTAAAGAGCATGAAACCCCCAACTATATTAACGTTGATTCTAACCACCCCTATGCCATTGTGAAACAGATACCCATTACTGTCAACACTAGAAGTAGTAAACTTTAATAAAAATAAAGAATTGTGTGAAAATGCTCGCTATAAAAGTGGCTTTAAAAGTAAACTATCCGACTTAAACCCCATGAGTAACACTGAAGTATCATCTAAAATGGGTTGTAAGCACAGAAATAGAAAAAGAAAAATCATATGGTTCACCCCCCACATTTCTGTAAATTATCCAGTACTAATATCGGAGAGCATTTTCTGAAGTTAATAAATAAACATTTTCACAAAAACAACCCTCTAAGTAAGAATGAATTAGTTTCCAAATGTCGTCACAGGAGTAGGATTAAACTTATCTAATATATTCTTGATCTTACTTAATTTTTACTTATCTAATCCATCTAATGTTATGCCTTTTACTATAGTTTTACCTTCTCCATATCAATTCTATCTGAAAACCTTCCACTACTTTACGAACTCCCTTTTCTTTGATTTTTTATCCTTTTAATTTTTTAAAAGGTTTTTTTTTTCCATGGGTATGGTTGGTATTCTTAGTAGTTTATCTTTAAATTGCATATGGTTAATATTTTTATCTTTAATCATTTTTTATCATGTTTTTTCTTTACTTCATTTTTTTTTTTTTTTTACATCTTTTAAATGTTTTTATTTTTTCAATATAAATTATCTAATTAAGATTTTTTTTTAATCTTGTATTATTTGATAGCATATTTTGATAGTTTTTAATGGTAATTAATTTTTTTGTTTTTGTTATATAACTAATAATATATTATTATTTTATTTTTTTAACCTCTTTTTTTTCTGGGTATACTTCAATTTCCCTTTGATTTCTTTTTCATAACTCCAACTTGGGGTATTAAAGTTAATATCTGGGTCAAATTTTGTGTAACTTTTTTCCATTTAAACCATTCAACATACACCACCCCTTACCACCTCTCAGGTGTTTTGTTTGGTTAGCTCAAATTCATATTTTCAAAGGATGTCTCATTTTTAAATATTTAATTCTAAGTTTCTACGACTGTATCAGTCCACCATTTGAGTTGAAGAATGCTAGCACACTGACACTAGTTGAAATAGTTGTGGAACCACATCTTAATTGATATTGTTCACAGGTCCACCCAGACCCAGGGTGGTAGCTCCTGTTAGGGTCCCAGCTATGGGCAAATTAACCTCCCAAACTGGGGCCAAAACACTATGAAAGTACAAAAATAGATTTTTATAATAAAGATACCAACAATACATTTTTGAAGACAAAATATTACCAGCAATACATTTTACTCTCGACAAAAACCCTCTTTACAAAAATACATCTATGAAACCTGATCTACAAACTGATTTCTTACAAAGAATACATATTCTATTCATACAAACCTATCCTAAAAATCTTATCAGCATTAAATAACCCATTGAAGTGTTGATATGCCACAAAATAAAAGAAACCAAAGACTAATCAAAAGAGACTCAAAATCATGACCAGAACAGTTGATTTTTTATAAGAAGCAACAATACAAAGAGAAAATATATGCCTTTTGTATAAAATTATAATACAATAAATGTTCCCAAATGCTAGTCTGGCACAAGGCTACAATTTTTAAATACTCTGTTAAGATTGGGTAAACTACAAATAGCTTGAGCGTACTGCTTCCATACCATTGCTTTATGGTAAGTGGATAAAAACTATTCTGCATCTGTCATTTGGGTTAGCTTAAAAATTAAAAAATAATTACTAGGGAATTTAATGCTATTTATTTTCCCCACACCAACATTTCAGAAAAAAATTGTTTTATTAAATTTTGTTACAATCATCCATAACATCATTTGATTTAATTTTTAAAAATGTCTTAAAAGTTATATAGCATATTTTGATTAAAATCCCAAATAACTGAAATCTAATTTTAGCAATCATTTTATTATTTTATAAAAAGTCTTTCCTGAAAATATGAAGATAATTTGAATAATGTTGAGAACTATTTGAATGACTAATGTAAATTGGTAATCAATCAAAAAGGGACTTTACTATACATAAGTAAACAGACTACAATGAGACACAACTGAGAGAGCTTAATGTAGCGTTGTGTGACCATCACATTCAAAATGACCGAGCAAGTAAAACAATAAATAGACATCAAGTTTTGATTAAAACTTTAATATTCATCCACAGAAAGGATTCAAATGATTTAAAAAGCTTCCAGGAATTAATGCAATGAGTGAAACCAAGATGAAATTTTAGTACCAGTGCTTCAAACTTGGCCAGTAATCTGTTGAAAGTGATTCATTCTAGAAGGCCTTCAACAAGCAGAATCCCCAAAATATTGAATGTATGTAGGCTGCAATCAAGAATATTATTGATTAACAGTACAAGAATTAAACAATTTGGGGGATTCCACAAACTATTGTTTCAAAATATTTGACAGCGGATCTTGGCATAAAATATACAGTGACAAGATTCTACAGATTTTGTCACAAGAACAGAAGGAATTTCAGCCTCATGTTGTATAGACCTTATTTGAAACTACTAGGAATGAGTCCGAATCAGTTCTCTCAACCATATATATCTGGCTTCTACAATTTGTTTTTTTCCAAAACCATTTCAAAGGACAAGATGTCTGACAGTGGAGAAGATGAAGGTTGCTGATAATCATCATGTAAGAATACTTTGTAGGTTGTTTTGAAAAGGGAACAGATGCCAGGATAAGTATGGGTGACTTCCCTTGAGGAGTACTATAAAAACACTAAGATATTATTGCCCTAGGTAGGCTATTTTTCATTAACAGTAAATGGATAAACTGTATATGTGTATAAAGATAAATAAAACAAGCAATTCAAATATTTACCTTGAAAAAAAAAAAAAAAAAAAAAAAAAAGAAACAATCAAACATGGTTTAACAATTGAAACCATTCAGTTATTTGTTATCAACAATAACTTTATACAAACAAAAATTCTGAAAAAAAATGTTCACATAATTATTTAGCAATAATAATCTTTAGATAACTTTAAGGTTCAACTCGAACTAAAAACTGGTGAAGCAAGTGTGCATAACATCTTTGCAAAAACATGAATAGAGGCTGTATATTTATATTGCATATGTTGTTATTGTATATAACATTGCCCTATTTTTTTAATCTAAAAATAAATAACTCTAAGAAAAGAAAATTGATCATTTAATTCTCTTTCAGTAATTTCATCTATTTGATTTATGAATTTTTTTTTTTTTTTTAATTATTTCACCCCAAGCAAAGCAATAAAGCCACTAAGACACTGGAGGTTACCGTGTGTGAAAGAATATTAAAAAAAAGAAAGGAGTGAGAACAATAAGAGAACAGGAATCAAGACGACAGAAGGTAACGATTGACATTTTAAAAGTATTTCATCCCAGGCAATACAAGATAATCTTTTATTGATTGATTTGTTTTTGTTTAAAATTCAATGCTTCCATGCCTGTATTTATAAGACCCCTCTCATTATCTTATAACATTTTCCCTTCTCGATGTGTCACAATATAGTCAATATGACCCACCCCCACTGATGTCATTTGACTTTGTTTCACTTCACTAGCTATCTCTCCACCCCTGATGTTTAATTTTGATCTGAAGAAGTTTCTTGGTGAAATTAATTGAAACAGTGCATTGGGCAGTAAAAATTTTCATCATAGTAAGTGTAAACCACTGAATGGAAAAAAAAAAAATAAAAGTTTACTTATGAATATAAAAAAAGAAAGATTTCGATTCAGGAACAAAACTGGTCTTAACACTTCATTTTTGATGAAGTATACAGTTTCATATGCTCTTCTATGATGCTGTGGTTGTCTACATTATTGTTGGTATTAAAATAAATAAGGGCAAGATTCTGTAGTGGCAAGAGTGACTGAGTGGATATTTGTTCAAGAGATTATATAAATAAGTCCTGGATCAAGTTATTCTTCTATAAACTTCAAACTTGTTGTTTTGACTTCTGTTTGCAACAAGTCTTGTTGTCAGCCAGCCATCTTTGGGGCTCATGACATACTACACTGCAAACTGCTATTTTACATCTTCAGGGCAGTTATAGCATAGAGAAGACTGTGTAGTGCCAAATGAATAATATAAGAAGTTTGATGCAGGATTCAACTTTGGTCTCAGATACAAAGTCTATACTTAAATCATGCATCACTGCTCAATGCCAGTCCTGCAAATGAAAATTTATGGATTAAGAGAAGTGATCTGTCGCTTACAGTTGCCGTCCCTCAACTTAGTTAACCTCCAAAAGGGAGCTGTTGATATTGAGAATTCCAACATGAACAAGAAATAAAATCAATTGTTCAAAAATATTCATCACTTCCCTGTATGCTTAATCATTTTCCAAATTAAGCAACCAATTTTACATTATACATCTCTCCTTAGGGATTATTCCAGTCCATGTCTTACTACCATGCAATTCCATTGGCTCGATTTCCTCTTGCCATTAGCATTACAAGGCCCTCATAAAGTATGTCAAGACCTATTTGTTTTACTGAATTCATCCGTCACCATTTCTCACCTCTTTCCTTTCATTATTTCTGTCTTCCTTTCTTACCGCTAAAACTAAAATAATCTCTTTCTCTTCTTCCCTCTCCTTCACTTCGTAGGACACAATTTTAGATCAATAAAATTTCTTCCCAAGCCTTCAACTTTAAACAATGAACCTTGGGTCACTCAAGGTCAAATTCCAGGTCATCATTAACAATTCTTTCCCTGAACAAGCCCAAGTGTATCATTTATCACTTGTCAACAATGTCCACATTTTGGGTTAACAATAATTCTCAACATTTATAGCTTTCAATTGCAAGAAGAAATAAAAAAATATTTTCATTTATATTTGGTTACAAATACCTAACTTATCATAGAAACATGATTTTTAAACCATAATTATAAAAATAAAAATAATGCATTTTTTTCTCTATTCATCAGAATCACAGGATCTGTTTTTTGATTTTCTAAACCAAATATTGTTAATTTATATGCAATATCCAAATTCCTCCAATTGACTTTTTCTGCTTTTACTTATTAATTTCATAAAGCAAATTTCAAATTGTGATTGATTAGTGCCCCCATAATTTACTCAGCAACCTGTTATGCACTTGTAAAATCCATATGAATAACAGTACAATATATACTTAGTGAATGAAATGTATACTTTTAAAAATCTAATATATATAACAGACATGCAAAAAAAAAATTATAAACAGCAATACACTAAATGGTTTCACTCCTCTATTTGTAGAAATTTTTTACACTAACTGTGGCAACCATAGTACGCAGAGGATTTAACACTATTTGACCATAGAATGATTATTGGTCCAGAATGATAGAATACTATTAGGTGTCAACTAATCAAGGTTTCTCTGAGCAACACCAGCAAGGGTATACTAGGAATAGGTGAATTCTTGAAAGATATCAGCAACACATGAAAAGTCTGGGTAGCCACAGCTGAATCAGGTACAGCACTGCCAGTGACTGACAAGAATGTTAACCCAACAAAGAAGGAACATTTCATAAAAATTACATTCCACTCACCCCATCATCAGTCAATGCAATGTATACACCCCATTCCATGAGGTCTCATAATCAATAGGTTACTGCACTTGACCTGCGCCAAAGAACATTAGCATTGTACTATAAAAGACTGGTGCTGTCTTGCCTGGTCAGACAAGTCATGTTTGCAGTTCATTTGGGCAGATAGTCAAGTTCATGTGGTGGTGATCTTTGTAAACAAGTGGGGTATATTCTATTGGTATTGGCAAAGATCCTAATGAAAAGTGTAATCTATTTTGACAGACATGACATCTTATTGCAGACCATTTTCACCTTCTTATCATCATCATAGCAGTGTTTTTTTTTCTTGAGTCAGGATCGGGATTAATCTGGCACAAAGCAAGGCAGAGTATCTCAGTTTACCTCTCCACGTAGGCCTATCAACATACTGAGACTTATCATAATAATTTGGAGCAAGTTTTTTACAAGGCCAGATGCTCTTCCTGGTGCCCAACAGACATTCATGGTAGTCCAAGTACAATGAGCTCAAATCAAAGCAGTTTGTACTGGGCTACATGTTACCAATAACATGTAGCCCAGTACAAACTGCTGCATAAACAGATAGTTGGTATTTAAACCAGCTTCCCCATTAGCTTTTCAGCTGGTGAGAAGGGTGGTAGGTCACCCCAAAGGATGAAAAAACAAGACCTGTCAAAGAGGGTGGACAAGCTTTTTATAGGAGTCAGTGGTCAACTTGTATGCATATATATATATATATGTCTAGATAAAAAAATTTATGCTTGATTTGTTTCAGCAACACAATACAATCCATACCAATCATGTGCAGTTGACATGAAACGGGTTCTAGGGACACTCAGATTAGCCTTCACATTTGCCAGATTTGAATCCTACCGAGTACATTTGGTACCTGTTGCCAACCTCATTCTCTGCAGTCACATTCTACAAACACAGCTCGCTTATGGATAGCCCTGAATTGTTCCTGAATAGATATACCAATGCAATGATTCCAGCACCTCATAGACTCCATTATCCAGAAAAAGCAAGGAGCTAATAGTTATTACATAGTGGTTTATTTTTTTACATTTCATTTATAAACAATAAGTGAAAATAAGTGATGTAACACAAACTGCAGCAAAAATTTGTACAAGAACTTAGCAGTAGATACAAGTTTCCTTCTCTGGGATTTACAAAAGAAACTTGATAAAAAACAACGCAAAATGACACAAAAATAAATTTCACAGTTTACAGACTGTTGTCTTAAATAGAAAAACTTTTATATCGTTATCACAAGTTTTAACTTTAGAACTCAGTTCAGACACCTTTACTTTATAAAGTAATGCTTACAATAATGCTCATTACAGGAACTCATTATGCAAGATTTACAAAAAATATCTCACCTTGTCAATATATACAGGATCTTCTTTAACAATGCCTTGTGTTTTCAGCATAGCATAGGCCTCATTTATTTTATTCTCATGTGACAAGCCTTTTGACCAACTATACATTAATTCTATACATCGTTTCTTTACTTTTTCTGATGTTCGAGTGCCCAAATACTGAAATGAAAAGATAGAGAAGATTAATTGAAAGAACAAACATTAAAAAGTTCTTGCCATTCAAAATTTGCTATTAAAGTTTTAAAATTTCTTCACATGCAAAAATACAAAATAAATGTTTTTGTAAATGCAGGTGAAATTCTAAACCATTTTCATGAAAGAAAACTTAAAAAGCTTGGCTTAGGTTTTATATTTTGACATCTTTTGCCAAATAGAAATCAACTTTAAAAAACAATGAAACCTTGAAAGACTCCAGCCAATCACATATTGTCTGACAGGTTAGAGTTCAGTATTATTGATAAAAGCTTTAATTTACAACCTGTCAAAAATCCCAATTCCAAACACTAAAATTCAATTCTTGGCTATGAATATAATAGAAAAATCATTTTTTATCAAATTTTACATGCAAACTCATGGAAGAAATGTTATTTTCAGCCTTTTGACTTTACCCAATATTAATTTCAGCTACACAAACTAACAAATAGCAAAAAAACAGATTTTACACATCATCACAAAATAACATTGTTTTATTTCTCAACTAGCAGAGCTACCTGGTGTTGCCCAGGATTTAAAAGGTTAAAAATAAATCTATAACAACAATATAACTTAAAATTCATTTATTCAAATACAAATATATCTTTAAACAGTTTTTACATTACAATACTTCTTGGTAAACAATAATCTTTATCTTTCCTTATGAAGCATAAACAAACAAATTAGTTTTACTTCCTACATGTGAACAACCAACATACAACTGCCCATGAGAGAAACAGGGTTCTTCTACCTGTAGCCCAGTAACTAATAGATTCTGGCCTTGTGCTTTGTTAATAGACATAGCAGAACTTACTCATATTGGAAACTGAAGTCTCCTAAATGTGAATGGAATATCCAACCCTGATGGAATAAGGGGAATCCTGGGAATAAAGACATCTTCACCTTTTCCAAACCCAATAAGAACTGATACCTCAATTACATGTGGCATCAAATTCTTAACCTCAAGTCTGGTGTCATTACAAAGTCTTGGTGGGTCCATATTCTGTAATAGATTTATGGTGAATTTGTTTTGTCTTTTTCTTCAGCTCACTGGTCAATCTCTTTTTTAGTGAAGGTGAGCAAATTTCTTTCTGTCTTTTTCCACAGCTCACCCAAATTTGAAAGGAGTTGAAAGGGAGTTATTATTAAAAAGACATGTGATCTGTAATTGTACAAACATATATACATACAGACACAATCTTTCTCATATATATATATATATATATATATATATATATATATATATATATATATTCCAATTATTTTACTTGTTCTAAAAAAAAAACAAAAACAAAAGATAGTTGTAATCTAAAAAGTTATTTTCTTTTTTTTTTTGTTAATAGCTGAAAAAAAATACATGTCATCATTTACATATTCACAAACTAATAGCAAATTTAACCTAAATAATTACCACTGTTTATTTCATATTATTCTTGCTTCTTTCTTGTACTGTTTTTATTCAATGTCTACCAAAAGAGGCACAATAGTTATTTTAAGAAAAATAACGTTACTGAAAAAAAATTTCAACCCATCCAAATGTAATGCTTTTATAATTACATTTTAATCAGCCCATTTCCATCTAATTTAAAACTTATCCGTTAATGTAAAGCTTGAACAAATTTCAGTTACAATGCCTTCATGTCCACTCATTCCATGGAATTAGAACAATAACATAAAGTCAATATGTAATGCAAACAAAAATGTCACAGCAACTTACAATAAATTTTCAACCTGTCATATTTTCATTTAGAGACTCAAAGTCTAGCTACCACATTTTTAGAATGCTAAGTATTTAATGGTTCTATAAGAGTTTCATATTTCAAAAATGCAAATACAACTTTATGAGCAAATTAAGAAGTGCACTAAATTCCCAGATACATTGCTGCAAATGAAAATATGACAGAGGTGAACAAAAACTAGAGACAAAAAATGGCTGTCCATTCGATTTTCCAAATCAATAACTTAGGCATATTTGAAGAGATAAACACTGTGCTATAATGGCTTCCTTACTAATCCTCCTAGAAATAAATGCTTATGAAAATATAAAAAGAATTTGAATGATCAGGAACAGGCAAATCACTAAAATAGAAAGCAATGATTTCCTTAGGGAAGTTGGGGCATGTATAAAACTGTCATACTGGACAGGTCCTGCAGATCAAGATCACCACCAGGATAAATGACCTGCAGTTTAGGCAACTATGGCCCTAAGCACATTTAGTAAGAAACATGAAAGATATTCACACAAGAGAAATTTATTACGGAATATTGAATTGAAAATTCTCATACGCTCCACCACCAACATATGATACAATGGGGGGGGGTCTAATATACCAAAAACTATATTTTATTAGCAAAAAAATTTATAGAATAGAATATCCAAGGTGAAAAGATGTTTTCTACTGATGCCATACATATCTACAACTATATCAAAAGATTCAAGAAGTGAGAACAGCCATTAATTAGGTGAAAAGAAACCTCTTAAGAAGCACAAATACCAATAATTATAATACCCAACATAAATTATATTTAAAGATGGCTGCAACCAACAAGAACCGGTTCTACAGGACTGATAATAGCAAAGATCGCTTCCAACCATTTGTTGCTTCTTGCCAAGATATTTATTATAAACAGTAAAAAGAATTTCTGGGATAAGGATTTATCTTTATTTACATTTGGACTAATCTTATCATCCTTGTTTCTCTTATGTTTTGGCCATTGTGCTCTCCAACCTGCTTCAAGTGTCTGTTGATAGAGTCATCTATAGGAACCCTGGTGAACAGGCTCATTACATCCAAGCTTATCATCCAATTGTTATGGATGGGAGCACCTTGAATGGATTCCATCAGCTGTGCCAGCAGCAGGCAAGCAATAAGAACATTAGAATTAAGACTAAGTTTTAGGCTCAGGACTGTCCTATGGAACAACAGCCTAATGGATTAAAGTGTTGGTTTATGAATTTGGTAACATAATTATTGCAAGTTCAATCCCTGGGCCATATATTACAAATTTGAAATCAGTGGAAACAGAAAAAGCTGTCACTGTGCAGTATTAAATAAGAACAAGATAAGACATCCCAAGACATGGACAAAGGGATGAGAACAAAATATCCTTGTAGATTAAATAAAGGATTCAGTTTGAAATTTCTTGAAGGTTAACTAGATAGACAGACACCTGTCGAAGGGTGAAGGGCATCACAGGAAAAACATTGTGATAACAGTAACCAAGATGACAACATTAGTCCAAATGGAAATAATGTAAATTGCAAGAAGAATACATGTTAATTCCTTTACCAATTATTACCCCATCAACTTCACATGCAAATGTCATTAAGTGAATTTCCACAAGCAAAATATCTTAAGGGTTACTTTATCTTCTTCATAGAAAAAGATATAAGTTACATATCTTCTTCATAGAAAGATCTATGGCCTTTTTACATGAATTACAGACAAATAGCCCAAGAATAATCGGAAATAGGACAAACAAACAATAACCTGAGAATACACAAACATAAATTGGAAGATCCAGTAAGTTTCTTTAAATGATAAGTTGCATTATTCCCGGCAGAGGCAGTCTTCAAATCCATCCATCAGATTAAAAAATTTCAAACAGTTGATTGAAAATAAAAATTTCAGACAAAGCAAGCATATAAAAAATTCCCTTGAATTAACAAGAAAAATGTGCAGAAAATATCAACTTTTACTCCATATTTATATATCTTCCAGACAAAAACTTCTTTATATATAAAGTTGTAGCCTCTGCCTGTTTGTTTATCATTGAACTCCTCCTAGAGTTTAGGAGATAGACCCCCATAAACATATATAATAAGAAACTACATTACTAAGGTTACTTGGATATTATTGATCAAAAGTGGTCTCCAGGGGGCACAAACCCCACACTGATTTTTTTTTTCCCTTTGATTTAAATGAAATTTGAATTTGAACAAGAGAATGATTCCTATCCAAAATATAGAAGGAGAAAGTCAGAAGATGGAGGTCACATCAGCAAGATCATTGAATAATATTGAAATGGATCATTTTTCTCCACAAATTATAACAATGATCAATCATCATTTTCTTACAAAAAATGTGTGACACACAAGGCATGGGTAATTCAGCTAGTTTTATGATAAAAATTAAGGGTATTTTAAAATGTCCAGTAGTATGACAAAAAATAGCCACTTAGAAGTTAGTTAACCAACTGTAACTTAAGACACAGAATTTCAATGAATAAACAATGTCTACTACTTTTAAGCAGGTGTTTTCTTATTTTTGAGATCAACAGTTTTTTCCTTATGACCAAGACATTCCATCTAAGAAATTTCTTCAGATCAAAAATACACAAGATGGAAGAAGAGCTGGATTCATATATTACCCAAGGCTATTTGTGCATAAGTGAATATAACGAACCCAACTGGAATTGGAACTCAGCTCTCAAATTAACAATTCCAAGCCATTATCCAATACACCATCTGCACATGTAAGTCTGCAACACCTGATATTTCCAAGAGGTCACCAATCTAAGTACTGACCAGGCTTGTTTTATCTTTTGGAAGATGCAGACAAAAGGAAACATTATCCAAAGTTAAACAGTTCCCCATTTGAACAAATCAGAGCTTTTTTAAGAGAAAATAATAAGACAAAACAGTTTAAGAAGAAGAAAGTACAAAATATTTAGTGGAAGTATTCAAATGAAGTAGTATAGCCTCAAAATTATATAGTCTGTTAACATGCGATACTTTTAATAAAAACTATATGGCCTGTTGGCATGCAATATTTTTTATATTAAAAATTATGTGGCCTATTGACACACAATATTTTTTTTCTTTGTAGGTAAAGATGGGGAATAAATTCATAGCTTTAATCATTTTGCATCAAAAGTATTAGAACCTATCTACCAAGAGAGTCCAGTTTTGCCAGTAAAAAGCCAATGAATGATCCGTAGCTAGGTAATGTACAGTAAATAAGACAGGAGTCACTCTTTCATCAGAACATTAACTCTTGTAAAATGAGAGAGAGAGAAGGAGATTGTCCAATTAGAAAAAGACAAAAATAAAATGTCCAATATGATTAGGTGGATGTTCAAAAGTAAAATTTCTATATATTGTTTAGTTCTAGATTATTTTCCATTATTTTCCCTACTGCTGCCCTGACAGAAATGAAGGGTGTAAAATGTGCCTGGAAATGTCTACAAGTCAAAACATCAAAATAGCAAAAGGAATATCTGGAGAGTGCCCTTATCAATAAAACACTTCAAGGCTATAATGACAATTGCTAGGCTTCAAATAATATAACAGATAAGCTGTAATATTAGAATGTCTAAACTGATAAGGGAGTGATAATTTGAATATCCAAGAGGTAAATGTTAGCAACAGCAGGCCAAGATTTCAAACACTAGGGGATACTGAAGGTGGCAAATGCAATTCATATGTCAGTAATTACTTCTATTTGGTATCTACTATTAGCTTCAAAGGACAGAAGCGAGTTAGTGACTTTTCATCAGATATTCATTGATAACAAAGCAAAACATGTTGAGCAATTTTGATCAATTATTTATCACCACATAATGACTTTTCTTGTTAACAGACCCACTCCAAGACAAGCTATGGCTCACCACAGAAACAATAACAGACAAGACAAAAACCAGTAACCACCAATGCTATTGATTTATGAGTGACAATTCGTGAGATACTGTCATTCACTGATGAGAACAGATACATAAATAATAGAAAAGTGAAAAAAAATTGAAATTCATTAAAATTGAAATTTATATAACAGAGAAGCAAGTAAAAAGATAAATATAATTTTTACATAATAGATAGAATTACTTTTTTTTATAAAAATACCAACATAATAGCCATATAAGATGGAAAGTACTATAATTACTATAAATGGAATTATTTTTCGTTTTTAATCATTTCACCTTACGCAAGGCTACTAAGACACAAGGGGTTACTGGGAGGGAAAGAGAATGAAAAGACTTTAGTGGGGAAAAAGAGCAATAAAAGAACAGAATTCAGGACGACAGAGACCAAAAAATTGGAAGCTTGTTCTTAGGAAGACAGGAGATGGTGACTGGTGTTGCATTAAAAATTTTTGAAGATTGTAAGTGGTAGGAAAGCAAGAAACTTGAAGAGAATTCCACATGCAAGGAAAGAAACTATTAGAATAGAACTTATCTATTGCATCTAGCTAGTTCAACAATAAAACAGTGAGACCTAGTTGCCAATCTGGTAGTACAACTAAATCTATGCAGCCAAGGCAGCAAGGAGGAAAGCTCATCAGAAGAATTGCCCACGAGAATATTTACAGAAGAGACAGTGAGAAGCCAAGTCACGGTAGTGGGAAAGTAACTGAAGTCAAGACACCAGGTCAGAATCGATTATATTAAAGACCCTTCTTTGGATTTTGTCAAGAATCTGGTGATATATAGCAGGAGAACCAGAATCAGATATGATAGCAATATTAAATGGATAGATGAATGGTAGATTTATAAATGTGCAAAAGGGATTCTGACAAGAAGAATTGTCTGGTACAATACAGCAAACCAATTTTCCTAGCAGTAGACCTATCCATTCAATATAATCACTCCACTTTATGTGAGTGGAAAATTGAGTCCAAGATGGTGCAAAGTGTTGCTCTCTTGGAGGTTAGCATCAGCCATGCTGATGGAAGGAAGAAAAGGTTCTCTATGGTGATTAAATGATAGCCGTTTTGTTTTGGAGGCTATAACGAATATTGATTAAGATCAACAATGCAGTTAATTACCTTTTCTTTTCCTTATGCAAAAAAGACAACTATTGAAAAATTAATAATAAAGAAAGGACTAAAAAAAATAATCACAATATCCAAATAGAAAGCCAAAAATTAAGGAAGTCATCAAAAGTAAATTAATGTTCTTAATAGTAGATTATAAGATTTAAACGGATAAAGTTTTCATAGAATTAAAAAAAAAATTATTTTATTGGTCTGATCCATAGTAAAATTTGACATCATTCATTGACATTTATATTCAATGCAAGCAAGACATGATATTGAAAATCATAGTCACCTACAAATAAACAGGTATAATAGAAGTAATAGCTTTAAATGTACTTCTTCAAAATGAAACTATTTAAGATGTAATCAAAAGGAGCAGGAGTAGAAAATTTGAAGAAGAAAAACAGATGAAAAAAGAAAAATATTGATACAGAAAAGGAAAAATACCAACCTGTTAATCAACTGTATGAAGAGGCCACAATGTAAAAGAAACCTGGAAACTTCCACCTTAGACAACATCTATCAAGGTCTACATAAAATACTTTATTTCAGTGACATTCATATCTGATAAATGGATGGGAAGGGCTTAAATCACATTAACCTGTTATAAAATATTTATTTACACACCCAAAAAACATTATAATATTACTTGTAAACCAATGACCATTACTAAAATTATAGTTTGTTTTTTTTTGTTTACCAGAGAGAGAATCAAATAGAAGACTTTGACAGCTGTCAGTTTTCAACATTTACTTATAGTAAAAAGGAAAAAAAAGGCTTCCCAAATCCTCTTACCTTTGGAGACACAACTTTGATGATCTCATTTAAAAACCTAAATTTTCCAATTTCTGCATGAAATCGCCGTCCACAGTTTTTCACACACGCTTCTAGTGTCTGAAATAAATATAAAATAATTATTAAGAGATAACAACCATTTTCCTAAATACAAATGGCTAGAAAGAACCAGAGCTTGAATTTTTAATTCATGTTTCCATTAGACACACAAAAAAGAAAATCTAAGCTTTTGAATTCTAATTTACCCATTTTGGTTTTCTGGATAAATGAATTTACTATAAAGCTCTGTCTCCCTCTCTCTCTCTCTCTCTCACACACACACACACACACACACACACACAGATATTATGAATACATATATAAGTATACCTAATGTAATTTGCTTCTATTCAATCCTTTCACTTGCAAACAAGCTCTGAGGTCCTTGTTTTTCTAGCTACTGCTATCATCAAAATGTTAGTGTTCTCTCAAACCACATGTATAGACAGGCACATATAAAATGGTCCACATTATAAGATCAGGTTTCACCAATAAGGATATTTTATAGTGAGAGGTTTAGTACTTTAATATTCAAATGAATTGAAAATGCACAAATGCTTACTTACATCTATACTGTGAAGAAGTTAAGGAGTGTGTATCTGAAAAACTACACATTGCAATAAAATTTCTGTAGACAATGAAAAATCAAAATATATGGATAATTATACAAACATACATCTTTGAGTATATATATATATATATATATATATATATATATATATGTGTGGACACTGAAGTCAGCACCAAGCAGTGACAGTCTGTTTCATGGTTGAAGGTGTGATGATTGCATTCAAGCATAAAACAGACTGTCACTACTTGGTGTCCACTTTTATATTTACATACACACTATCCCTGATATTGAGCACTTTTAACCATAAATATGGCATACCTTAAAACTATATTTTTATCATATATGACAGTAGACAAAGAAATGCTGGATGGCCTTGGCTCAGGTATAAAGACAAACTAAAGAGTAACTTCTTGGCTGTCAATGTGTCTCATACTAACTTTAAGTGAGTTGCCCTGGATAGAAATAACTGGAGATATTTGTGCCAGAGTGGTATCAGAATCAGTTGTATTGACCAGCTAAGAGAAAAAAGACAACAGTGAAAAATGTCAGCAAATATTCCTGTTAACATATTCCAAGATCCTTACTGTTGCACAATATATGGACTTGTATACAAGACACTAGTGGGACTGAAGTGTCACATATGACACAAACATAAAAACTGAATGAGATTGTTGAATCCTCATATGTCAAAATCGAAGGGACTCAATCATGTATATATATATATATATATATATATATATATATATATATCTCAGACAGAGAGAGATATAAATAGATATTACACTTGATCATGTTGTAGTAGAAATTATGAATATTATGTCTGAGTTGTATACTGTCTTTACTATCTCATTTGCATATAACCATAGTTTGGAGTTTTTAAAGCATTGGTTTATAAATCAAAAATAAAGAGTTTTACTATCACTTAAAGTTATTTAAAGGGCTAATAAAAATTTGTAAATTTTGTTTGTAACATGTGTCAGCCTGAAAAAGGTTTTCAAACAAAAATACTAATATGTTCACGATTAAACTTGATTTTATTTCAGCTGTTTTAAAAAGGGATTTTGTGTGAAAGACATTCTTGCTCTACAGAATGATGCAATTCAAGAAATAAAGCCTTTGCAACAGATTCTTGAAATGATTCAGTTGTACAACTGAGAGTTCTAGATCATTTGAAGGTTATTCAAAACCCAATTGCCTTTCTATCTTGTGTTCTTCTCAAAAGCAGTATCCAGTAATTAGAATGCACATCATGCTTCTCAGAAATCTTGATCCTCCAAAGTTATACAATGAAACTCTCCAATATAGTAAGCAGATTACTCAATGATGTGTGTAATATAAATGTAAAAGTAGAAAATAGGAAATTAGAATATATATAATAGATGGTTTGGTTTGGTTGTTTAACGGCATTCCAACTTTAGTGGTCATTTTATGCCGAAAATGATTTCGAGTCTGGCAACATTTGGTTTTCAAAAATGTATTGCTGGCAACATTTGGTTTTCAAAAATGTATTGCTGGCAACATTTGGTTTTCAAAAATGTATTGCTGGCAACATTTGGTTTTCAAAAATGTATTGCTGGCAACATTTGGTTTTCAAAAATGTATTGCTGGCAACATTTGGTTTTCAAAAATGTATTGCTGGCAACATTTGGTTTTCAAAAATGTATTGCTGGCAACATTTGGTTTTCAAAAATGTATTGCTGGCAACATTTGGTTTTCAAAAATGTATTGCTGGCAACATTTGGTTTTCAAAAATGTATTGCTGGCAACATTTGGTTTTCAAAAATGTATTGCTGGCAACATTTGGTTTTCAAAAATGTATTGCTGGCAACATTTGGTTTTCAAAAATGTATTGCTGGAAAAAAGAGAGGATGCTAAATTCCCCAAATCTAGACAAATAGGTGATTTTTTTTCTTGAAATCTCTTGCTCAATCTGAGAATCTCATTCAGCTTTTGTCATTATTGGTCTTAACTGCCACACATTGTATTAAAGTAATTTGTGAGGAAAAGAATTGTTGGACATAAATTTACATAAACTTGTTGGCAGGATAGGTATGCAAGAAAAATGACAGCAGAATAAGGTTATCTATAGAAGTAACAGTGTAGCAGGCACTTGCTTCTCTTCACTGATGGTGTGATTTGAAAATAGTCAAATTTACCCAAACATTTAGAGATAATATTTCTCTAAGTGGTCAAGTTTCAGGGCTCAAGAGTTTAATATAAATTTAAGCATAATAACATCAAAGTATAAAAGATGTTTGTAGGAACAGAAAAAGGATCTTATGTTTTTATGTTTACATAACAGTGCAAATTTTGAATTAGGATAAAGTAACCCGATCAAAGGGCAGCATATTACATATCTAGTTGATCTTTATTGGTGTAAACTAAACACACTTTGGAATTAAATCTTTCATGCCAAATACAAATAATTCATTAAAGTTAGAAAAAAAAAAATCAAAACCAATGTCAAATATGACAGTCAAGAAAGAAAATACACAATTTTCTAAATAGATTGTCATATCAAATTTTGCAATTTTAAAAAAATCAAAATGGTTTCATATCTTAAGTTATGTGGATGTGATGAAAGTTCTTGAACCAACTAAGAAGTCCTTCACAGCCATATTTTAAGAAGTGGGTTAGACTGAAAACCTTTCAGCACTAATACATAAGTAAAATAAATTTATGTTATTTTTGCTTTGGCAAAGATATAGTGCCTACTTAAAATACAGTTTAAACATCAATTTTTAATGCAAAAATACCAGATAAGTACATTGGTATAATTTGTGTCATCTACTTTTTTTACAATTATAAAGAAGATTGATAAATAAAGCAGTAGTTAGTTTTCAGTTGTGGGGAGAGAGGGTCCCTTGAATCTGTCACTGATAATATGAATAGAAGTGAATATTCACACCCGTCCCATCAAGGTGGTTGAGCTGATTTCATCCAAATAAGTTTCATTAAGGACATTCAATTTGCTTGATGCCACTAAATCTTTAGCCAGATGAATAGGAGCCACTTTCTTCATAGCATATAATGCTTTATATGATATGATGAAAATGAAAAAAAACTATCAGAAAAATCAAGACAGTTTTACTGTTACTACTGTGAACAAGGAAAAATTAAAAAAGGCAAAAATTAAACCAAATTGCTGGTTAATTCCTTTGCGCCTCTAATTTCAAATGACAGGTTTAAAAATATGAGGGAAACTAATTAAGCAATTTAAGAAAAACTCTTTGCTTTATCCCTCAGGCAAAGGGATGCACAAACTATAATAGATAACATCAAATTTTTCAGGTCATTCTCAACTGTAATGTTTCAAACCAACCATCTTTATTATTCAATATTTATTACATAATAATATATACAACAACTGAACTTAAAACCAATTTCCCGTAATAATGAACATTCTCAAGTGTACACAAAACCAGACAAACAGATGCATTTCAACAGAGTATCCTACCTTTTTCTAAGTTCATATCAGTTCTGTAAAGGATTTCTAGTAAAACAGAATTTTTTCTTCATTAACTTAGAATTTTCTTTATTACTTTAAAAACATTAACTGAAGCTTTCTAAACAGTCTTGATTGAAAGAAACTTGGGTAATAAAATGAGTTAATAAGGTCAATAAAGTGTTTAAACAGAACAGAAATATAATATCTATAAAGAAGCTAATAACCAAAGGTTTATAAACATAATCTACAAAAAAGACTGACTAAACACACTATCTTTATATAAAAGCCTAAAATTTTTACAAAGTTCAGTGATTATTTTTGCTATTTAATTTTTAAAAATTCACACCAGTAAAACAATGCTTTTTGCTATCAAATGGATCTGTAGAATAGACACAACTAAAGAAAAAAAAAAAAAACGTTGATAGAATGCAAACTATATGCAGAAAAGCAGAAAAATATCTAACAAACATTTGAATTTGGAAATGAGGTTTTTAAATCTTTTTCAATGATAAGACAAACAGAGTACAAAAACGGAGGAAACATTTTACATTACTCAAAGATTTTCCTTACAAGCAGGTAGTTTACTCTGTTTCCTATTTGAATAGCTAATTGCTTATTAGCCAGTTTAATGTAGTCATAAATTCACACTGCTTCCTATCGAATTTATAAAATGATAATCTATGTATGTCCATTAATTTATCAAATTCAATTCCTACAGTTGTGCACCTGCAAGCATCTGTCTCTTTATACTGAAGAGTAAAACGTGATTGCAAAAGCCATTTTCTAGTCTTGGTTGTTCCATTAAGCTTTTGCTGACCAAAGAGAAATTCTAACAGCTCAATTACAATCTGCTAATCTCAAATACAATAGATGATTTAATGAATGTCTTCTTGTTTAGCAATCAAATTCAAATGTACACTAGTGGATAGAGAGATTTCTAGTAATTTGCTTACACTGGCAGTCATTTTAAAAATCAAATTCAAGTTGGGTTGATAAAAGAAATTACTTTATTGGGAGGTATAAAAAAAAAATGATTTTTTATTACTTCATCAGTGAACAAAAACAAAAAAAATGGGCTGGATCATAAAGAAAGATCAATTTTCCTATTTGTGTATGTGTTCATTGCTTTAAAAAAAAAAAAAACGAGAAAAAACAATGGAAAATACATTACATTACTCAAAGTCAAAGCTTGTTAACAAAAACAGCATTGTTCTTAATAATATGAAAAACTGTTGGTCATATAAACATTTGTTTGTATAAAAGTCTTCTTTTATGACTATATATATATATATATATTATCATCCTCCCCCAACATCTACTATTAGGACCAATAACATTGCAGATTCTTTGTATTTTATCAAAAATCTCCAAATACATAACAGAAGCACCAGACCAGATGTGGCAGTAATATTCAATGCATGGACAAATGGTAGACTTATAAATGTGTAAGAGATTCTGGCAAGAAAGATTATCTTAAGCAGAACTATTACACCTTGTACTTGGCTTTTTTCTCAAAACACTAGATATAGTAATACTTTATACTAAACTCTTTTTTTTTTACTATTTACATTGTTCAGACTGTTGTCCTCATCTTTATTGCCATATTCACAACATTTCGCTATTGTAAACTCTGGCCTTCTTCAGGTGATTGGAATTTTGAACTGAACCCTTTATTTCATCCCCCAGGGTATATTGTAGGTGTAGCTGACCACATATGGAGGAAAATGGGAGATCACCCCCACATACACCCCAACCACCCCCTTTGAAAAATATCTGTAATACAAAAATATGCCAAGGTTTGTTGCTGTGGTGCAGTGATTATTATAACCTACAAACTACTAATCATGTCAGTTCAATCCTCCCTAACTTGTTATACTAAAATGAATTAGTACCTTGCCAAGATGGTAGAAAGTTTCTACTTTTATGTGTTCAGATTTCATAACAGACTTATTCATATTAAAATGAATTTATCTGATTTTCAACTTTCAAATGAAGAAAGAAAGGAACACTCCCGTGGTTTCAGTCTTCAATAAAAACAAATTAAAAAAAATTTTTTAAATTATTTTGCAAGGTCAACAAGCTTCAAAGAACAGGTATTCTCCAATCACCAACATTGTAATCTAATAAGAATGGATTGTAAATCAGGGTTAAAAATAATCACTTAGGCTATTTTAATATGGGCAAAGTCAGATCACCTCTAGGGATTGACAATAAAAAGCAAATCAAATCAAGAAAGAAAGAGAGAGAGAGATTTATATACAAACTGCAGCTATATACTGAACGGTAGAAATCAATAGTTTTAAGAGGAGCATATGGGCAGTTTTTCATCTTCAGTTTTGTTCAAATAGAACAATCCTTGCTACAGACGATTCATAGAATCCTAGCCAACCAAAGCTTACACAAAAAGAAGGAAGATATTCTGCACAAAAGATAAATGGAATTACAAAACTTACTTGAAAGCTAGAAACTATTTAATCTCAATAGGAGATAATAAAGCCAGAATATTTTGCAAACGTTTATTCCTCCAACTTGGAGATTATGAATTCTCATCTACAAAACACCAAGTTCTGAATAAATAAGCAGAGATACAGGCAAATACCTTCTACACAATGTTTCATGCATTCCAGTTTTACAAAATACCCACTTCTAATTTGTTTTATACAAATCAAGCATTTTTAGAAGGAAAGAATCTTATATCTAAATCCACTCATGAATAAGTTTTATCTGTTGCTGTTGGATATCAACCAAGCATTATGTTAAAATGTTACATTCAGAATGAGAAAGTAAAATGATCTGGGTCCTCCTGTTTAAATTATCAACTCTTTTCTTACTCACCTAATTATCATTTGAGAAAATAAGAAAAATGCTCTCCTAAAGGAAAAAAAAAAATAATCTACCAAATCTTTCAATAGTGCTAAAGATTTTGGAAGGGCCAGTGGAGAACAGAGAAGGTGAAAAGTTAAAAATAAAAAAATTAAAAAAAAAAAATAAATTCTCAAATCTCAAATGTTAAGCATTATCTTTGTACATTAACTTCTACAATGGGCACATGCCCTAAGCAATCATATTATCCTAATCATAACAGACTAGAAATAGCTGCAATGGTGATGGTGGTACAGAGGAGTATAACTATTAAACACTTCCTTTGCATCTTCCTCGCCTCTAATGAAGTGGCAGTGGTAAATGCTGCAGATAATGTATTGATTGCTAAAACAGCCCTTCTCTAACAGAATCACTGCAGCACATGGGATGAAAAAGAAAATCAATATCTGTGCAGGAAGGATGATGTGAAATCAAATCTATTAAAAATAAGTTAATATATTTTTTCTTGTCTCAAGACTGTTCAGATCACCCACCAACTTCAAACCATTAAAACATTTGTTTCATGAGATTTAAAAAGTTTTATAAAAATATTTTATATCCAACATTCAAAACAAAAACTCATTTTTGAAACTGCAACAAAAAATAACATATTTCATCCCTTTGCAATATTAATTTCTCCTTAGTTCATAATCCTTGTGCATGGATAGAAACAGAAATGATTTACATTTTGAAAAAACAGCTTAAGATAAATTACAATGAAACACAATAAGTTGAAAGTTTCCGAAGTAAATTATTGTTCACATTTAGCATGATGATTGACTGTTCAATACACCTTTTTCATCTGAATCCAAATATATTTTTCTTTAAGCCTACAGACTTGGATGTAAGCATTTTTTAACAAGTTGAACCTAAAGAAATAAGGGTAGATTTTGAAATTAATAACTATTAAAACCTCCTAAACATGTCCACTAAGCTATAAAGAAGCAGTAGCAATATATATATTATATATATATATATATATATAAGTAAATATACAATGTTGATAGCACAACTAAGTTTCAATTCAAATTGGATATTATGTATGTTCACTAATATATAATTAATAGCTATGTTTTATAACATTGAGCACTGTATTTATGACACCTGAGATATATATATATATATATATATATATATATATATATATATATATATATATATATATATATATATATAGTTATTATCATATATTTTAAAAAAGAGGAGATCAGTTGAATCTGCTACCTTGGTTTCAACCTTATGGTATCCTCAGACGATGTTTATCAAATAACCTCTTAATGTTTTATTTTATAAAAAAAAAAAACTAATGCACACTATATTATTTAAAAAAAAAAAATAAAACAAACAAATGCATGACATCGGGTGTTATAGAAAGGGAGGATGTGAAGAAGGAAGGGGGAGAAGAAACTTTTGAACCAAAAATCCTAAGTCTTGAGTCCTTGCATACATATTAAGAAAATCATCTTAAACACATATGAGGCTGGATAAAAAAAAGTAATGTACATTTCAATTACCCCACCTCCACCAATCCTTTTATAATACCCTTTTATCTTCTCTTCCCCCTTCTTCTTATTCTCCTCCTCCCTTTCTATCACATCCATCATCATGCATTTGTTTATGTTTTTTTGTTTTTTTTAAATAATATAGCATTCATTAGTTTTTTTTCAAAAAATAAAGCGTTGGGAGGTCAATTAATAAAAATCACCTGAGGATACCATAAGGTTGAAATCAAGGTAGCAGATTTAACTGATCTGATTTTTAAAGTTAAAAGCTCTACATGCTATTTTTACTTTATTTTTTCACTCTTTAATACCACTGTTTTCTGGTCCGATTTAACTCTGACCATTAACCTATATATATATATATATATATATATATATATATATATATATATATATATATATAGAGAGAGAGAGAGAGAGAGAGAGAGAGGTGTGTGTGCCTTCCGGCAGGATTCAAGCCTGTGTCCTCCTTTGGTATCTTGCTTTATTATGATGCTCTTCATAGCTGGTTCCTCCTGCAAAGAAGGATACAGGTTCAAATTCTGTTGGGGGGGGGACACACATTTTCTTTATTAGGTTTTCTCGAGTACACAGGCCAGTAGATGAAATAAATACTGTTTCAAATATGGGTATCCACTAAAAGCAATGTTTGAAGTAATAAAAAGATGTCAGATTAAAAAATAAAATCCATTATTTCTTTAGAAATTGCTTTGTTTATGTTTTGGATATGAAACTGAGCAGATATGTGTTTTGGGAACTCTGAATGAGTCAGTGTGCTTTAAAGGCAAAAATAGATCCTTGCTTTATCATGACACTCTTTGTAGCCGAACAGTAAAAGCACACCAGATCATTATATATATATATATATATATATATATATATATATATATATATATATATATATAAGCAAGCAGACTTTGCAATAAAGTGCTCAATATCAGAAATAGAGCATTTATAGGATTAATACAGATATAAAATTTGTCACTTAGCTGATTGATGTTATATTCTGGACCTCTACTCAAGCGTTTCATAGACGAACCTTTGTGTAATTATTTGGTCCACTCATCAGGAGGTATCAGCAAATGTCTGTTAATTTTCTCATTTTCACTATTTTTATATTAAGTTAAAAAAACATAATTTATGCACTTCTTATTGGTGTTACCTATACATGTGCACATATGTACTGGAACACACATACACACACACACACACAAAAAGAAGATAAATCAGCCTAAAACCAATAAAAAAGGTAGTGCATAAATTATTTCATTCAGTTGTGGGTGAGTCTTTTGATATCCAGTCATTGATTTCCCTATTGAGAGAGAGAGAGAGATAGTCACTCAGCATAGATTTGAGTAGATGAACAAGTACTTATTAGATAACTGACTGACAACATATTGCAAAGTTTCATATTTAATCAACGGAGACAAATTCAAAGGTTTTTAATTTACGCAAATCAACTGTGATTGGGGAGGATCCAGTTATGCCTAGTGATGTGTTTTTTACTATTTCTAGAAATTTCTAATTATTTTGTACTTTATTTTTTAGAAGCTTTTTCCTGGAACCAGCCATTTTTATTATATATATATATATATATATATATATTATATATATATATATATATTATATATATATATATATATTATATATATATTATACATATATTATATATATATATATATTTAAATAAAAACAGACCACTTTAAGGTTCCATATAATAAATTATTTCACCACAGCCCTTTTAAAGGACAGCAGATCATCAGATTTTATTTCCAAAGGTTGAAACGAAAAATGAAAAGAAATTTACACATTTATGACGGGCAGTAATAAGTAAATTAACAAAGTTAATTTACTTATTACTGCCTGTCATAAATATAATTTATTATATGGAACCTTAAAGTGGTCTGTTTTTATTTAAGTTATTAGCTCTGATTTATATTGAGCTCTCTGGATTTTATCCTCCTTGAGTCTACCTATACGGATTACCTAGTTTTTCGTAAACTAAATATATATATATATATATATATATATATATATATATATATATATATATCCACAGTGTATAGGTTGCTTTTTCCATTCTACATGCCCTTGAAATCTCTACATGTTGGTTATTTTAATTTTTAATATTACTATATTCTTTTAAGCAGTTAAAATATTTAATTGAAGCTAAAAAGTTCCAGTATGTTAATAATAAAAATGAATAAAATGCACCCTCCTTCACCAGACCAGATATGAGAAGAGAGAAATAAATAAAACAAATATTTAAAAAAAAAAAAACGCTCATCTATTCCAGTGAAGTCATGTTTGGCATGTATGGAATCCTGGCTGGGGGTGGGGTTGTTGAGAGAAAAAAAAAAAAAAAAAAGGGGTGAACTATCATGTTCGTGTGTGTGTGCGTGTGTGTGTGTGACATGTATAAGCAACACAATAAACAGAATGATGAGGATTTGATTGCTGACTTTATTTCAATTTCAACAGATTTGGGTGCCCTAACAGAATTGTCTAACAGTAATAGCTTTTACTAAAAAGCAAAATAGTATAATTCCATTGAGAGATGACAAGTATAATCCAAATTCAAGTTGGGTCTCCCTTACAACAGAGACTATAGTGAAGAATATATTTTTTTTTTTTTTTTTTTTTTTTTTTTAGAATTACTTGGAAAAACTGTATTCTTAATGCATAGTAATTGCAAGGCACATCTTGTGAAAATAATCAATGAATACACAAAATATTTTTTACACAAATTCATTTCATTCAAGTCAGTATATCCAAAGAATAAAAAGTGCCACTATTTGTAATTAAATGCTCATTTTTTTTTTAATTTTACAGCACTAACAATATTTTCACATTTAGAAAAAATTAAACTGATAACAGTATGAAAAATTGTATTTGCCTCACATGATGTCTTTGCTATAAG
Organism: Acanthosepion esculentum; assembly: GCA_964036315.1. Classification (NCBI taxonomy): domain Eukaryota; kingdom Metazoa; phylum Mollusca; class Cephalopoda; order Sepiida; family Sepiidae; genus Acanthosepion; species Acanthosepion esculentum. The sequence continues at coordinate 37,040,170 of OZ038501.1, forward strand.
TTGTTTGTCAATTAATCTTTATTCACTCAACATATGAAATAGATTTTCTAAAATACCTAACTGCTATGATAAATAAAGTAAATAATAATTGAATAAACACCATTATTTAAAAAAAAACAATGATTATCATAGTGTGACTTTGTTCAAACACTTCAAGACAGTCAAAAATCTCACTGATCACTTGGTGAGAAAATAAAGTAAAGGTTGACTTTTACTAATGTGGCATTATTGGTATTTGGAGAATGCTAGTTGAATAACAGGTGGTTGTATTTTGGACCAGTTAAGGTAAAAGTACCTCTAATCCAAGAGCTAACAGCTTTATCAGTCCAAATTGGATTATAAACAAAAACTTAAATGAAAAAAGTCACAACATTTTATAAGTATTTCGTATTCTGAAACTTACAAATGCAAGATATTTTTCTAATCCTAGAGAAAAATTGTGCTTATTTCAGTCATCACGAACTTCCCTTTGTAAATTTTAGTACAATGTTTTCTGTGCTTATAAAATAGCAATTCATTCACTATTTCAGTCAAGTGCCAAAATTGGACAACCTGTAAGAGTATTCACAATTTCTAACATCCTGCTATTCCACTTCGTGACAAATAATTGCTTGATTATGTCTACACTCTCCTGAAGAAAGAAACTACAGACAAGAGAAAAGGAGCAATTACATTTAAAACTACTGAAGTGCGTCTTTCAAGAAGAAACACAGAGATAATGGTATGTGGACACATTTTTTAAGACATTTAAAAAACTATTTTAAGGTAACTACTATAGTTTGTCTAGAATAACTATGTGAATATAAGATTTTAGAGGCACTTGAGAAAAGATCATTACATTAGAGCTGAAATCAAGGAAATGAAACTAACAATGTCTTAGAGAAAAAGCAAAGGTTTTATAGCATGCTATTTATTTTCTAGAGTCATTTTAACATCCTCTTTTCTTATACTGGTTTAAATAGAAAAAAGTTGTTTTTTTTAGATATATCAACATACATTAAAACTTTTAAAACTAATGGCTGACAACTCATTCAAAGTCATAATTTTTCCTTTGTAGGGAAACTGTTGACAAGTATTCACTGGTTGAAAGTCTTTTAAATTTTAAGTATAACCCCCAAATTTATTTTTTAAATGAATTCCTAAAAAATTTATGTGGTGTGATAATGCATTTAGAAATTACATTTACATATGAGTGACAATATCTTAACTTTATCAATAAAATAAATTACTGTGCCTTTACTAGTTTCTTAAACTTCCTCAAAATTATGATGGTTTATAGTTAAACATCCTCCTAAAAAGCTTCTTGCAGGGAGAGGGTTAAAGTGATCCAGTGTCTCTAATATGGATTTCACCCAATTGTAGAAAAAACAGAAAATATACTCATTTTTTATTTTCTACTCTTTTAAACACTTTGCTGAATGATTTTATGTTCTATAAACAACAAAATAAATTTATCACTTTACATGTATAAACTAATCTTTAGATTATTTAACCAGTTAACCAAATGTTTTATATAGTAACTAAATTTTCAGTAATTCTGATGTTTGTTTGTATAAGCACTTTTAAGTAAGTAGAGACTCGTTTTATTAATGCTTCTTGTTGGAGGTTGAAAAATAAGCTCAATTCAAACTTATTTAAAACATTAAGAAACAATGACCATTTCATTCAATATACTATGCTGAACAAGTTTAAGCTAATAGAAAGACTATTTCTCTTTTTTTAAGTTAAATGTTTACTTTTACATTTGATTTTACTTTTTACTGTTATAGAACATGTAAACTTTCAACAGTCCAAAATATAAAATTTAGATCTTTTTAAATTTTCACAATGTTGTTTCTTTAGATAATGAACAGTGAATATTTGAAGTTTATCATTTTGGCTTGTCCAGCATTAAAATGATCAAATTTAATCAAAATTAAAAACACTGTTCTTATCTAAAACGACAATGTTTAAAAAAGTGTGACCAAAAAGAATTCACATGAAAGTTCCTTGAATAACCTAGTTGTGATAGGTCTCAAAAAGGCCAGAGAATGCATCAAAAATAAAGATGTTACTATTTGAAGTATTTCAAATTAGGAGATTTTATTGAAAAATTCCCCAAAAAGATAAATGAGAGACTATTTATCTAACAGAAACAAAGCAATTCATAGAATTTGAGTTATTGGTTTCTACTTTGACTCATTTCCATAAAATCACTTAACTAATTTCATTTCATTTTTTTAACCTGTTCATTCACCCAATACAAGACCCAAGGGCCACTCAAGGTAGAGGATATGTAGAATAGGTATCAGTTGATCCAAGACTTGAAGAAACCAAGATTTTAGTTGTCGAGGAAGCATCCTCTTGGGAGTTTGTTCCACAAAGTAACAGTTCTGGGAAAGAAGCTGAGTGGAACTTACTTCTTATGAAAGGATCACAAAGGGAATGGGGATGATTTGCCATCTTGAACATGACAGGTCCCAGCTGTGAAGGCCTGAGTTGGTGGAACTAAGGAATGTAACATCTGCCATAGCAATGGAATAATGATAGGCTAGCAACATTTCACTGAAGAGATAAGAGTTGCAGGTTGGAGAATATCCCATCACCCACAAGGCCATGTAATTACTTTTGAACTGCCTGGACTGGGCAGCACCAGCCCAGATATGACAGTAATACTCCATTCTTGGTTTGATCTGACTCTTGTAAAGATAGAGCATGGCAGAAGTTAGGTAGTTTCTAGAAGAATACAAAGAACCAACCATTCGTCCAGCATCTTTTGCAATGACACAAATATACATGTTCCATTTGAAATTTGAAGTGAGTTTAAACCTAGTAGACATTCCAGGCAAGAAGCCCCTTTGAGGGTGTGAGTAATCATCAGAATTGGTGCAGGTTTAGGGTTTGCTTGGTGATAATGAAATGTTACTAGTTTTGTTTTGACGGTATTGAAATTAACAACCAGTCTTTACAATATTGAGCCATGAGAGTTCAGTCAAAGGAGAGATCAGCTACCAGACACTAATCATCCAGATATTTCAAGAAGCACCCATACACCACAGTATCATCTGCATATATATTTACTAAGGACCTGAGAATGTTCTTAGGCAGAGCATTTATATGAAGCAGAAAGAGAGTAGGACCAGACAAAAGAGAGAGAGCCTTGGGGGACAACAGCATTGATCTCATGTGCCTCAGAGAACTGGATATTGATAACAACCTTCATAGACCTATCTGACAGATAACGAAGATGACTCGCCCAGAGGTTTTATGGGCCTTTCAAAGATATCAAAGAAAGGAAAATAATTTTGACAAGTCATTGATTACAAACTCATCTAGAAAAAATAATCAATATAAGAGCACCTTGTGGGAAAAATTAAAATTATTCTGAGGACAGAGCTTTTATTTTTACTAAAAATATCTACAGGAATTTGTTTTGTTTCATTTTTTTTTTTACCTTGGAGACAGAGACCTCTTTATTCAGATTTATTTCTAAATTTGGCCTATAGAGAAAAAGGTTTTATTTTTGGAAGAGGATGTTAAACGAGAATTCTTGTCAGCTGGGATTTTGGGATTGGAAGAGCAGAGGATGTTCAAATTGATCCTGCCTTGTTGAATGGAGGCGAGAGAGAAAGAGTAGTTAGTCAATGAAAACATAATGTATCAACATGAAAGCTGGACAGAGAAGTAACCAGCCAAATTTGAAAGCATGAGAAGTTATTGAGTGAGAAGTAAAAGCCATTACTTAGAAACCTCAAGGACCTCAATTTCTGTCAATCTTCCTAAAAGTTCCCAATATAAACCCTGCAATTTTGGCACCTGGGTAGTTGAAGTTCTTCATTCTTATGACAAAGCTCTTAGAAGTTAACCAAACAACCAACAATTATGTAAAAAGATACAGCATCTATACAGTGAGCTCACAAATGAACATTTAGCATTCTTGGAACATTTCTCAAGTGATATCAGCAATATCTAATCTGAAAATTGGTGGTCTAAGGATTTCTGAACTAGTCATTGTCCTAACTCCAAGTATTTGTCAAGTTATGATCATTTGAAGTTAAAAACATGTACCTGTTTAATCATTTGTTTTGAGAGGATAAGTTCTAGGTATTTGCTTTTAATGCCTCTTTCGACAAGAAAAGTCATTGGAATCTTGTTGAATGTCATAAGTGGCAAACAGGCATAACAAACTTTTTCAAAAATCACCTATATCAAGTGAATTTGGCAGTCCTACAACACAAAATTCAGTTGAAAGCATCACTTTTTGTTATGTTTCGCACGTGTTTTTGTCTGACCATCTCGGCTTAGAATAACACTAAAAATTTGTCACTTAGCTGATTGTCTGCAACAAAAAGTTTAAAATACTTATTAAACAATTTAAGTCCCCAAAATGTAAGAAAATTGTTTCCAAGAAGAAATTTAAAATGTATTAAATTGATGAAAAACTACCCCCTCATTTGCAACCAGTGTTTCCCCAAAATGGACACTAACAAAGTACATAATCACAACGGCAATGAAATTGGTCATGAAGCCCTCAAATTTATAAGTCAAGATCATCATAAAACTTTGTGCAGATTATTAGGAAATTTGTGTGAAGTTTTGAGATGAGTTATGACGGTTTTTGTTTTCCTCTCCTCGACAAGCAGTCCAATTTTTTTTATTCTTAAAATTTTCATGTTTCTACACAAGATAAATGGGAAATTAAAAGGTTAGAATGTTGACATGCATTTAAATGGGTAGACAGCACAAGTATCTCACTTCAAAATTATGCACAAATCAATTACAGAGACTAAGAGTAGGTCTACTAGATAAATTCATGTAAGAGCAGCTGGCAAATTAACCAGATAATGTATTGATACTAAGAATAAATGAACGGGGGTGGGGGGGTCCTAATGACAAAAACTTATTGATTCAAAATAATTCTTAATTCTCTATAATTCAGCATTTCAAACTGCCAACAAGGAATGACTTTAAAATGTCAAACTTATAATTCACAAAACAGGGAGACAAAACAAAATAAAGTCATTGACCATACTTAAATCATTTTTAAAAGAAATAAAAGAACAAAAAATTATTTTACAATTATCTTATTTCATTATTAGCTTTACTCCATCCTAGTGCTGTAGTTTACTCTAATATTTTATGTCAATAAACTATTCAATCAATATAGTAAACAGTACAAAATTATCAAAGTTACTATAGCCACTATCATTATGGTTCATGAAAGAGTGTGGGATGCAAGTTCAAGTCCCATAAGTTACTTATTTCTATTTGAAATAAAAAATTACTGAATCATACAATCAACACAATAGACATGTAGGCAAAAACTGTATGACATTTTTTTTTTTGTTGGAACATATTTCTGAACTTCTTCCCTTTATCAGTTCAAATTTTCTTTTTTCTTCAGTAAGAGTTTTAAAGTCACGATTCTTACTGTACTTCAGCATTAGAACTTAAAAATTAAATCAATGTAAATCTTTAGCTGATGAAGGGAATAGTAATCCCGAAACATGTACTGACATTTAATAAAAGATATGTTATACAATTTTTGTCTACTATTTTATCGTGTTGATCAGAAGGTCCAAGATTTTTTCATTTCAAATATAAATACAAAGACATCAATATCACCAGTCTTTATTCCTATTTTTCATGCACGCAAAGTGTTTAGCAATACAAAATGTTGTGATAAAAGAAAGCAGTAAAATGGAGAAAAGCCATTAATAAAATATGTGACTTCCAATTTGAAAGCCTAAAAACAAAAAAAGAAATTTAGTTTTTGAAGAAATTTCATTTTAAAAAAGGAAAATTTAATTTTTAAAGTTTATATATTATTTAATTATTAAAGTTTATAAGTAGTTGTTTTACAAATTGTGAAAACAACAGTATTTAACAATAACTGTTGACACCAAATGTGACCAAGATCTCTATTATCATCAGAGCAAAAGGTAAGGATAAACCAAGGTCAGTCCTTTAATTATCCAGCACTTTCTTACCAAAAATATGTGGCCTTTGTAACTTTACTACAGTATTAGGCTCTTTTTTATAATTGTCACTTAAAAATAAGAACAGTACAGATTTTCTTATCTAAAAGTACATTATTTGTAAATTAAATTTGTTAAGTGTTAAAGAAGTTGATGATGCATGACCAACAAAGAAAATAAGAGTCAAGAAATAGAAAAAATAAAATACAATATGAAAAATTAATCCTGATTTCATGAAAAATGCTTACACATTGAATTATATTACTTGGTAATCTAAAACAAAACAAAAAAATTTCACTCACTGTAACAATATATATTGTTTCCTTATAAGGAAACATTCAGCATTCATTGACTAAGCAGTTAGAACTGCTGCCAGTTGAAATTTATAAAAGATTTTCAGGGAAAGAGGTTTCTCAAGTTCAGTAGCTGCTATCATTCTTTCCCGTATTGATGGGAGCTTCCTTCCTAACCTTTTGTTTGAAGTAGTGTGGAACATCAACATCTTGATTACATCAATATTTTCTCTTCGAGCTACATGTTATATCAGTCTTAGTTGCTATAAGTTTTCAAGCAATGTGGTTTCTGTTATCTAGCACAGTTCTTTGTTTGTGCTTCACTTAATAAAAACCATTTTTAATCACCGATCTTAGTAAGCAGTTGTATACAGCCAACAGTTTAAATATTTCTGAACAAGTCTGGTGCCATACATTGTAACCATATAAAAATCTTGATCTGATGAGATTTTTTAAAAATATAACTAGTTTTTAGGTTAATATTTTAGTTTTGTAGTAGTTTGGAAAGTTGGGCAAAACGATTCCTAACACAGCCTATTCTATGTTCAATTTCCTTAGCTCTTATAATAAATTTGTTGTAACTGATTTCTACAGGGAAATATCTGAAATGTTTAGTATTTACTAATTTCACATACTGAAATTTTATGAAAGATTCAGGGTATATGCCATCACTGTTGTCATTCCAATTCCAGATGATTGTTTCTGTTTGGAAAGGTTTCTCTTGAGACCTAATTTTTGGAATACTTGATAAACTCAAATATGAATGTCTATGTCATCAGCATAGCCCTTCTTATCCTCTGTACATTGCATTACAGGAGAGGAAGCAAGAATGCCGTTTTCTATTAGTAGATTCATTTGGGATAAGGTATGAAATGTTTAAGTGATCAGTACCCATCTCTTCACATCTGTGCTTGTATACACACACAGCATAGTCTAGAAAGAGATTAAATAGATTGGGGGCTTTCATTTCCTTCTTGACATACACCAGATGAGTTTTGGAATGTTCCGGTATTGGAGTCCCAAGCCAACATGTAAAACTTTGTGGACCAATATAGTTCTCCCATATATTCAGTGAATCTGGAGCTTGGAGGGTAGCTTCTAATGGATGAAAAGAGAAAGTCTCTTAATGTGGTTGCATGCTACTGTGGAGTTCACAGAGCAGGTATACAATTTTCTATTGGAGAGGTAAACAATTTCCTAGAGTTGTTTGATGATATATATACCCTCATTAGGGCACTCTGATACGGTGTAATGCTTAGCAAGCTTGTTTCACTAGATCAATTACGACTAAGTACTCAGTTTGATCCTCACTAAGTGTTCCATACTTTCAGCTTGGTGTCACATCTAAGCTACATTTAGAAAAATTATATATGCCTTCATTACCCCACTTACCAGAACAAAAGCCAAACTGGGTTCTGAGAAGTTGATTTTCATAGAAGAGTGATGGGACAGATTTTATGGCAAGATAAGAGTTGATAAGAACTGGTGAGATTACTTAAATGTAAAAATAAAAATAAAAACTTTCAGTAACTTAACTCAGTGAATTCCAAAATAGATACTGAGGGATATTTTAAAAATTTAATAATTTCATGCATTTATAATTCACAGTCACAAACAAGATCTAACTGGTACATTTTAAATCATTCTGCCCATCTGGTGCTAAGCTTCACTATTTCAACACAAGATGGCACACTCAGTCAATAGGTTTATATTCTGGATTGTTCTAAAACTACATCAAACATTGTCAATACATAATAGTTGCATATAAATAACCAGATTCCCTTATTGAAGATTGAATCTAATGAATGGTGTCATGAGTAATCTATTCAAGCAAATTTAAATAAAAATAGCTTTTTAATAGGAATACATTAATAAAAAAGAAATTAAAAAGTTAATTTAAATTAAACCCATTTTTTAAAGACTGTAGTCCTTGTTTTCATACAATGGGTTTCTCTAATTAACTTAACCACATGAACATAAATACAATTGTACAGTATTTTCCAACTTCATGTATAAGGATTTGTTTTCATAGCATAAGGTACCATGATACACAAAATATTTGGGAACCATTAGCTTCCTTGATAAGGAGAATATCATGTACTCTTAAGAGAGAGGAACCAAGTCAAAATATGAAGGATAACAAAATCATTGGAAATGCAAAATGATTTTTTTACAATTAATTAATCAGTTACTCAATTTTTCTTTCCAAATGGTAAGTAGAATTAGTCCAACAATTTCTCCCCCACCCACACACACATGTACATACTAGTACATTACAGATGTATGATCAGATCCAATTCAATCTTGTAGCATGATTGTGGGCAGATTTTCACACATGTCCAATCGTAGAAAAATTAAATCTTAAATTCATTAGCATCAAGAAAAAAATACCAAAGCAAAAGTAACATATTTAATTAGTAAGTATAAAAATACCTAGAGCTAGTTCATCCTTTTCAGAAAGAAATCCATTTGCAAGTTTAAAATACTAATCAACATTCATAAAATAATATTAACACAAATTATCCATCAAAAAGTATAGCAAAAAGAATTTCTCATAAAATAAAAAAAGCAATCATTTTTCTTCCATCTTCCATAAATACGACTGAAAATAATATTAGTAAATATTGCAGGAGATAGTTATGTTCTTTTCATATTGCTCAAAAGAAAATATGCAAACTGTCTAAAGAGGAATAATTCAACCAATCTGTAGACTTTATAGTGACAGTCATTCTCAGTGGCTGAATAAACAAAATCTCACACACTATATCAGGCCGGCAGCCTAAAAACAAAACAAATACATGATTTTGTAAATGTCTGATGATAACTTATTTGTATATATTTTGTTTTTAATACAAAGTATAAAAATGAAATTTTAACAATATGAATGTACTCACAAACTAAATATCTGACACTTGTGGTTATAAAACTGTCAAGTAAATAAAAGTAAATACTAAAAAATCCATCTTTGACCTAATATTCCAACAACACTGAAAAAAAAAAAAAATTATTATAACCTTTCACTTTATAAACTAAAAGAAATTTGTTAGACTTCACCCTAAAGTAGCATTTATAGAGTGTCTGGCAAAGACAAATTGCCTACAGTTTGTGAAATAAGTATATTAACCAATGTGCAACCATAAATGTTTCTTAATGAACCAATTCCCCACAATGCTAAATGGTATTTATATCCTTAATACCACCACTGATGCTTACTTGTCACTACTTCCCAGGATTGCATGTAAAAAAATGGTAGCAAAATATTCTACATTCCTCTATTTTCTTTTTTTTAATCAATTCACCCCAAACACATAAACAAGGGGTTAATATCAGAAATTTAAAAATTTTGAAAAAAAACATTAAGAAGAGAGGACAATAAAAGAACAGGTTAAAGGAGGCAGAAGATGACAATTGATATTGCATTTAAATTTTTGAAGATCAAAGTTAACTGGAAAGCAAGAAGACAGAACAGAGCTCAACAAGCAAGAAGAGAAAGAGAAGAAATGGTTAGCATAGAACTTATGGTTATATCTAACTAGTTCAACTGTAAAATGATGAGACCTGACTGTCAATCAATTACTATGCTTAAATTCATAAAGTCAAGGTACCAAAGAGGAAAGCTTATCAGAACAATTACCATGAAAATATTTGTAGAAAAGGCACAGGGAACCTACATTATTTAGCAAAAAAAAAAAAAAGCACACACACACATATACACACACACAAACATATATATATACACACACACATACTTCTTTTGTTTGAAATTGAGCAAAGGAACAATTCAAAAGTGCCCAAAATAACAAATACAAAGATATAATACTTGAAAAGGAAAACTAAAATGAAAAAATTCTTTAGCAAAGTGACAATAACATTGGATAAAGTTTGTATAAATTGTAAATGAAATAATTTCCTGGTTGCTGATAGGCATAAGCTAACATAACTGAGTCAACCCAACATTTATATCTACATTATATATAATCAGCAAGAAAGGCCAATTCCGTTCTTTTTCAAACAACCAACATACAATTATACTTTCAATTCATCAACATTAGCCAGAAAGAGCAATAAAGAATCCAATATTTTAGTCAGCCAATCAAAAACTAAAATGGGGAAAAAATCAGTTGGAATATTTTTGCTATTGTTTGTACATATTGTCAGATTAAGGAAAAGTCAAAAGACAGAGTGAAATAAATGGTCTTCCAGAATATAGATTACCTTCAGTGGTCAAGTTAGAATTTGGGGACCAATACTTCAATCTGGGCTTCACTCATTGAAAAGAAAGCCTTAGTAATTCAAATAGTTTCCACAGATGAATGTCCAATTTTCAATTAAAACAAGATACGTATTCACGGTGAATGTGATGGCTACACAATACATAAGCTCACTCAATGGTGACTGACTGCCAACAGAATAACCCTGTAACCCGGCTGTTCGCACAAAATTCTCTTTGATTGGATGCTATGTTATATCAAAGTCAAACTTGGGATATTAAAATAAAAATGACTTTATATATTCCCAATAGACCTTGTATATGGAGGCTGTTAATTTGTTTCCTGAAAATTAACTCTTGACTTTTTTCATATTTTTTTTTTTTTTTGCATCTCATGGTTTGCAGAATATACTAGAAACCTTTAACATCTGCTAGGGATTACTTAACAGTCAGTACATTGACCATCACCTTTTGTTTTGTTTTTTAATGTAGTAATGTTTTCTGTTATTTTCTTGAAAGATTATATGCATTTGGCAAAGCTAAATGTCATGTATCCAAGAGAATAGACAATTCATGACATTTTATCAAGGGGTTAACCAGCTATCATAGGGTCAAAGACAAGTGAATGTCTAAACCTAAGGCAGTGGAATCTTAAGAAAGTTTGCTGGGATCCACAAATATCTAGTATTTAAATTGTGGTCATTAAAACTGTCAAAAACAAATAATAAAATAAATGTAAGCAAACAAACAAAACACATTTTAGCTACTGTATAATGCAAAGCTAACTTGTTAAAAAACCTTTTGGATCTTTAAGAGAAATGAAAGGCTTACTAGTTGAAAGTAAAAATTAAAAAATTTACAAATTTTTCTCTAAGAAAAAAACAAAATATGTTTATCAATTAAAATTAGCAATTTCTATTATTAATAGCATTAGCTTGAGGAGCCACATAACTAAACTTTGGATTCTAATAAATAGAGCTCATAGCATAATTAGACCAGAAATTGCAAGAACAGTGTGACTTCAACAATATGTGTGACTTGGAACAAGACTTTATGATCAGTAAACTATCAGAGCAAGCAGTACAAATGAAGACCTCTGACTATATTACAAAAGAGAATTTGATAAGGTACAGTACAAATATCTATTTGAAATACTAGAAAAGCTGATGTACATGGGAAAGATATTTGAGTAATTCATGGCATTTGTTGGAACAAACTGCCTTCAGGCAGATAGAGAACGACTTCAGTGACTGCACAAAAATAGAAAAAAAGATTAAGAAGCCAAGGATGCATCTTCTCACTGGATTTAGTCAGCCTAGAGAGTGAGACAATCCTAAGAGAACTAGAAGACTTGCTAGGATTTATTATCAGCACACATAATTTGAACATAGATGATACAGATTTAATGGCACACTCACAAAGTAAAAGAACTATTCTACATGATAGTAAAGGAAAGCAAAAGGAAAAGACTAACTGAAGGAAGAATGTAGGTTGTCAACAAAAGAGATAGGCCAAGCTTTGAGCTATGTATTAGAACATTCAAATCAAACAGGTACAGAAAATTAACTATTTGGGTAATGTAATAACAAACCAGGCCTTGAGATTAATATCATCATGGTTTAATAGAATATTAGTTTTGGATAACTGGTTAGGATTTTGGAGAATGGTACAAATATTTATATTAAAACTGTTTTAAAAGCAACTAATTTCTTAAAATAAAAAAATAAATTCAATTCTCACCAATAGTAGTAGATTTTAATATACAGAGAGTGCGTTCAAACACACACACAAAAGTTAAATATTTCTTTTTAAACTTGTGAAAGAAACCCAAATGAAAAAGAATTATGGAAGAATTTGAATTGAGATATTTGTATTATTTATCTCTAAATATGAAAACATTAGTATCAAAATGTACAAATTAATTTTGCTTTAACAAAGCAAGAAAATTATTTTTCTCTGTCAATCTTTAGTTAAAAAAATTGAATGAACCATTGAACCATTGACAAACAACATTTATTTGTAAGCACAAATCATAAATTGAAAATACAAGGCAGAATTTTAAAAATGATAAACAAAGAGAAGATTCAGTCTTGATTTAAGACAGATTTACAGGTAATTTCACCACCATCAAGGTTTATTCCGAAAAAAGTTTACCATACAGAAACTTCATTGTAAATTCATTAGATTTTATAATTAATAATTTTGTAATTAATATATCTGAATCTAGAAATTTCCATAATAGCTAAATGGGTTGAAATAATCACAACAGAAGAAATAAAAACCACCATAACACTTAAAATGAAATATACAGAAAAATGAAAGAAAAATCTGTGCATTGACAAATGAATGACAAAACTAACAAAGAATTGCATCCCTCACTACTTGATAGGGATAGTACATAATATCAGTTATTTATTTTTACCATATTTTAAAAATGTTTCAGATATGTTGATCAATAAATTTAGAACCCATTCAAAAATTGTTTAATTTTTATTCTTTTACAGTGGACTTTCCCTGAAGTGAACTTTCCTTATGGTGAACTTGTTATTTGATGGTGGTGACCATACTGAACACAGCATGGCAAGTACAATTATTAATTAGGATGTTACATTTGTCATTACATCTGGTTTCGAAAAAGTGAAATTAATTATGACTTTAATATTTTTGGATTAAAACTTTTCAAAGACACAGTAATTGAATTTTGGCAAAAAACAAATATGGGAGATTTTTGAACCAATGTTAGTAGCTAAGCAAGATATCAAATTTTAAAACAATCTTTTGATATTTCTTTATTTACTTACCGATAAGGCAAATAGTGCCTCTCTCTCCTGTGGTGATTGCAGTTTATGTGCTAGAAGACGCACCGCCACAGTTGGCCCTTCTGGATCCTTGTTAACTTTATCACAGAAAATCATTATGTATTCCCAATCCTCTTCACGATTGGCCGGATTAGTGGCCTTATCTGGAAAAGAAAAATACAGGTCACATTCAATTTTGATTTAGAACCATGCAACAACAAATTTAAAATATTAAAGAGTTTTTCATGTAGATAATTTGTGAATTACACTTCAGTGGAGTAGCCATTAATTATCACTTAAGTACTTTGCCAAAAATAGGTAAAAAGACTAATAGAAGGGTCAGAAGAGGATTTCCAACAAGCAGCAAAGCAGGAAACAGCAAGCCATTTATTTTAGAGTTTAGAAAGAATAGCAGTTTGGGAGTACATTTCTTAAGAATTATTGCAGGGATACCATCAAGTCCACATGCATTGTGAGGATCCAGCTTAGTGATGCTAACATAAACAATAGACAGGCTTATGTACCTATCACACAGTAGAGATTCCATTCTAATTGGAAATTCAGGCAAAGATACTCCAGAAGAGTCAAGAGTAGAATTAGAAGAGAATTTATGAGCAAGACATTCCTCTTTACCAGCAGATGATAACACTTCAAAAATTGCGTGAAGAGAGGAGGAATAGAAGACTTACTCTTATTTAACACACTATTACAGAGCTGCCAGTAATCACGAGAACCAGACTTGTTTGAAACTATAAGGTGTCTCATTCTGTCAGTGAACAAAGACAGAGCCTCATTTAGGACATAATTATTATGCACAAACACAAAAAGGTGTCTGCTGTGGTTAGAACTATCACATTAATACAGCTGAAAAAAAGGAGTCCCATAGGCTAGCTACTGAACAGGCAGGTGTGAACCAAGAAGTTGTGGGATGTGAGTTTGTTGATGTAGTAATTGTGAGTTCAATCCCTGGGCTGGGTAATGCAGATTTAGACTCAGTGAAAACAGGGTGAGCTGTAATCAAATAGTATTATATAAGAACAGACAAAAATATCTCTAGATATGGACAGCAGAATGAGAACAATCTATTCAATTCACATAGATTAAATAAAAGGTTCAATACAATCGCTATATTCTGTCTTCTTAATTCCTGTTCTTTTATTGTTCTCTTTCCTTAATAAGGTTTTCTTTTTATCTTATTCTCTTACACTAAGTAACCCCCTGCATCTTAGTGGCTTTATTAGCTTGAATAGATGAAAAAAAGGTGAGGTGAAAAAAAAAAAGAAAAAAAAAAACTCAAGATTATTTTCAATGACATTAAAAAATTATCAAAAGCATTGTTTGAGAGATAATATTGATTATAAAATGAAAATCTTATTAAACAAGGTTTTGGATTTCTGTACTCTGACCTCTGCTCTTAAGGTGAGTTTTAAATTATGGCAGTGAGAGACACTGATACACACAAACCTAATTTTAAAAGCATTCATGACAAAACTAGTAAACACACACAGAGTTCTTTACTATCACAAACTACTTGCTCCTACCTCCAGTGATTTTTAACCTAGTAACTCTGAATTTAATGTACATATATTTCGTTTAGTTTGTTTTTTTGCTTGTTTGTTTTAATTTCTTTTTTATTATTATACAGAATAAAGTTTGTCATTTTCTCTTTAAATATTTTTAATCAACCAATTTGAGATGACAGAAAAAAAACGAAACAAAAGCAACCAGACAAAAAAAAAATGAACTATCTTGACTTAACTTAAAACCAAGCAAAATGTTAATGTAATAAACATACAAAATTTGCAGATCTCTTAAAATAGAACATTGAAGGCAAGAATCAAAATGTCCTGCACAAAAAAAAGTAATTATTAATCATTGTATATTACTTCAAAGGTTACTTTTAGTGAATACCTACTAAAAATAACATTTGAAGCAATAAAATATGCAGGATTAAAAAATAAAATCCATTAATTCTTTATAAATAGCTGAAACATGATGAGTGAACCAAACATTTACAAAAAAGTTTGTCTACAAAACTCTGAAGTTTAATGCTTAATATAACATCAATCAGCTAAGTAACATATTTTATTTGTATTAATCTTATATATATATATATATATATATATATATATATATATATATATATATATATATATAATTTTAATGACAAATAGGAGAAATGTTTTGTATAATGCATTTCATCCTTTAGGACTTCAAACTAAATTGATGTTTTTAATTGATGTAACTATACATGCATATGAAGGAAAGGGGCATGCTGAAACTTTAAAACCTTTTTTTTTAGTGGGGGAGTTTTTGGGTATATAGTATAGCCGATTTCATCTACTTTTTTTGTTTATGTTTCCATCACTTATTAAAAATCCCACATTGTGGTAATAGAAGATCTGTCAAGAAAGGTGAAACATTGATAACAAGAACTTGGATGCAAATTTACTGGGGATCATCAAGTGATTTTTCATTAATTTTCCTAACATTCTGGCATATAAAAATTTATATATCCCCTTCTACCATATATTATACACACATGCTCACACAAATCAGATGCCAAAAATATTTGATGTTTTTATTTAGTTTAGATGTGAGAGCATAATAAAGCTTTTTTGGGAAAAATCAAATTTTTCGTTGATCCTGCAACCTTTATTAGTGCTTGATATTGAAATTTTCTATAATTTGTTTTGTATAATATAAGGAGCATATATATATATATATATATATATATATATATATATATATATATATATATATATATATATATATATAGATAGATAGATAGATAGATAGATAGATAGATGTGAGTGTGTGAAGGAGGCTGCTGGACATTAAAAATTAAAAATACAGTGTCTAATCTGATAAAATATTCAAATTTATCTTTTTGAAATGCTAACTAAATTTGTTTCAATTAAGATCTATGTTGTTGTTGGTTTGCTACATTATATTTAACCTCATGTTTTCCAGCGTCTTAAAACTAATTGATTTATCTACTCAAAAGCAAGTTTACTTAAGCAAAAATAAAGAGGTTATTGGTTAATACTAAAAGCAACATTATTATAATACAGTTAAACTAAAATGTTCTAGTCACTCACTCAGGGTACATGATTTGATGAAAGTAACATCAGATACTTAAGGGCTTAATGAAACGGGGTGGGGTGGGGATGTACCAACCAGCCAGAGTTGGAAAAAGGAATAATTAAGGCAGGTAAGCTTGTTAGAAATAAATTTGAGGATATTAATAAGAAGAAGCTCCCTGTTTGAACAACTTGGGATCACAGCAATTATTGAAAGCTTATCAATCAAAGGAAAACAACTGGCTAAAGAGAGAAGAGAGAGAACTTAATGTTTATATAAACCTTGAACCACCACCACCACCTCCAACTTCTACACACAGGCAACATGCAAGAGACACTCACTTGAAATTAGACAAACACAGCTCTAATAATGTTACTATGGGAATGAAATATGCACCAATTACTACTTTGTGCCACATCTGGTACCAAAACACAGAAATATACAGTATTATTTTCTAGAAATATTTTACAAAATTTTCAAGTGGAAAAAATGCATAAAAACAAAGCATTTTTTTTTTTGTTGAAAATAATTTCTTTTAAGTAAAATAAGTTTAATAAGAAAAGACATTTTAATAAAGGCATAAGAATTGTTAACTTGACTGGACAATGGCTCTAGTTTCAATTATAAAGAATAAATTTTTAAAAAATGATACAAATTTATATTAGTGCATGCAGAGCATATTTCTAAATAAATATAGTGTCATAACACTACAACAACTATATTATAATTTCATATATTAGACAAAAGTTAAACTTTATCTAAGAATGATACATGACAATAGTGTTTAGTCATGAAACTGACTCCATGTACTCTGGTTACATTGAAATAGTTTAATATTATCTTTAAATTCCAAAAATATTTGTATGACATATAAAACATTTCTAGAATGTAGGAAACTGATGACAGATGGTCTTCTTCATTCTGACTCTTTAGTTGTCCTGACATTGTTAATTGCCAATTAGATTAAATACACTGAATAACAAAACTACATTACAAATTAGTCAGAAGATTCATTCAACACAAAACTGCTACAATTGGAATATTTAATAGTTAAATACATGTATTGATTGATTTGTTTTTTATGGCCTATCAACCCTTTGCAGGTTATTTAAAGCTGGAAATTTTTTGAGATTTTAAGAATTTTTTAGAAATAATAATGATTTACTGATACAAGTCCTAAAAATTAACCCATAGTTGGTGAGAGAAGAGGTGGATTCATACCTTTCCCAAGGGTATTTGTGTGCAAGTAAATATAACAAACCTAACTAGAATTGGAACTCGGCCATCAGATTTCCAATTCAGAGCCATTATCCATTACACCACCCACACATCCAAGCTTGCAGCACCTGGTATTCCCAAGCGGTTACCCATCTAGATACCAACCAGACTAGACATTGGTGATCGTACAAGAAATGGTGTTTCAACACGATATGAATGTAAGCTTTGTTGAATGCATGGGACAGAAACAGTAAATCTACCATCAATACAGATGGATATTAGATTCTCTCTTAAAGATTGGGGGGGGCAATACTTTGTTTCTTTGAAAATTGAAAAACTCAAAATTTAAACACAGAACTTAAATATTTTCTAATACCTAATTTCCATTTTATTACAAGTTAACAAGAAGTAAAAAAATATATACATGTTGAAGAAGTTATTTAATATCACATCTTTTACTCTTTAATCAAATAACAACTTCATTATTTGTCCTTAAAAATAAGGAAAGAAAAAACAAAAACATTAACTGAAATACTAATATAAGGCTGAGTGTATTAAAACCAATGAATTACCAAGATGTTGTTGTACCCTGAAAAGACATCATACTCACATGACTATGTGCAGGCTGTCAAATGTTAAAAATATAGGTTAGTGACAGTCACAAGATTCAAATAAAGCACTCTTTGAATGTCTTTCAAGGCTGAACAAGTTCTGGTTACAAATAGATAGATCATTATTAATGCTCAAATACTTCTGCACATATTTTTAAACTAAAACTGCTTTCACAATGACCAACTGACTCTTCCCAACACAATGTTCAAAATTTGCAAGTGCTTTTAAGCACCAAGTAGGTATTTTCAGCAACACAGTAGGAAGATAATTACTTAATGATAACTGATTTTAATGTGAACATGATTTTCTTTTAGTCACCTTCAAGTCAGTAAATTAGAAAGGATAATATGATTAATGCCACTTATCACAAACTTGTTTAATCATTTAAATTAAAGCAATGTATTTTTTTTGTCATAAAAAAGCCATAATAGCAAAATCTAACAGACAGGTTCTTGAAAATGATTTTTTTATTATTTTAATTGTTTGATGCATGTCACAAAACCCATAAAAACAGGTCTACTTCTCTTATAAAAGATCAATTCATAAAAAAAAGTTATTTAATGGCTTTTCAGAAAAAAATGACCAGAAACCTTCCCTGCAACTTTCTTATATTATTCAAATAATTGATACATTTGCTAATTGTGGAAAATATTCTAGAAAAAAAAAAACAAAAAAAAACATTAACCTTGAATATAAGAGTTGAAATATCAGTTTCTATAGATTTTAAAGCAAGTCAATGAATATTAAAAACAGTACTTTTTTTCAGTAACCCTCCAATAAAGCTTTTGGATTATTTTCATTTTTTCAACCAATACTTTGTCTTGCCTTCTTCAGTGAAGATATTTATAAAAATACTGAGATGTTGCTTTTAAGGATGTTGTAAACTAGTCTTATACCTCTGCTTTGCTTTTTCCCTTGCTAAATTTATCAGGATGTTTAGATTGCAGGCATCCACAGAGTATATCAATTTGGCTTGCTTGAGTGGAATTTTAAAATACTTAATGAGATGTCATAATGGTGATTTAGTTGAGATGATAAGGCTTCAATGAATTCATTTTTCTTATTCATGTGATATAATGAAATAAAAATTATTGTACAACTGAAACACATCCTTACTCAATGGGCTTGATACCCACAGGTGGTTAGGCTCATCAGTGGTTTTTAAAGTTTTGATTGATTTGTTTTCTACGGCTTATCAACCCTTTAAAGCAGGTTATTTAAATACAGAAAATATTTTTAGATTGTAAGACTTTCTTTTTTTCTTTGAGATATTAACGATTTGCTGGTACAGGTGTTATTGGGGGAGAGAAGAGATGGATTTATAAATTTCCCAAAGGTATTTGCACATAAATGAGCATAACGAACCCAACTGGAATTGGAACTTTCCTCTCTGATTAACAAATCTGAACTGCTATCCATTATACTACTTGCACATTCAAGCTTACAACACTTGTATTCCTAAGTGATCACCCATCTAGATACTGACCAGGCTCAACATTGCTTAACTTTGGTGATCATATAGGACCCAGTGTTTCAACGTGATAGCCGTAAGCCTTCGTTCTTAATCATCTGCACCCACATAAATAAATGAAATAAAATAACATACACAAAGAATGAGTAGTAAAAAAATACAACACATAGTATAGGCAATGTAATAAAAATTACTTATTCCTACAGAAAGTAATTAAATTGAAATATCTGGTTCTAACTGGCAATTTGGGTGTTTAGTTTACTGATGTTCTAACGTATTTCTGTCTAAATCTGAAAAGTGACAGCTTTTTTTTTTCATTTGCAAACTTGATTGATCTCAATTCATCTTCTGATCTTAGAATCATACAAATGCCAAAGCAAGAAGTAAATTAGGGTTTCAACAAACACTAATTTACTAAAGTACAACAAATGTAAGAAATCAATAATATTTTTGGTGAGATTGAATTCATTATGAAGGAAATGAGGTCATGCCAGCAGTCCTCAGCTAAAAATTTAGACGCTAATATTTCCTACAATTTTAAATAACTGAAAGCTTTAAAATAAACATGAATACAGGGCATGGGTAAATTGTTGCCATTTTATACTTTTAATTTCGCACATGCACATTGTTTGTTTTTGTCAACTGCACAGTATAATAGGGCCAGTTGGGCACCGTCTGTCAGAAAAAGAGCACCATGACACAATTCACTCCACCAGAAATTTGGAAATGGCATGCTGTACTGCTTGGCACTTGTGTCAGAAACTCATAAATTTGTTAGTGAGGCCATGTCAGAATTTCTGCGACCACATCACTCCTTACATCTGGCTACCTAACTCCCCAGACTGCAACCCCTTTGATTATTATGTGTGGGGCGCAGTTGAGCGAGAGATCGACAAAACTCCTTATAACACCAAAGATGAATTGATGGCAAGGGTTATGGCAGCATTCACCAACTTAAACAAGGAAACCGTCCAGAAGAGTTGCAAGAGATTCCAAATTTGTCTGGAGGCCATGGTTGAAGTCAATGGTGAGTTTATCGAATAAATTTACTCTTCAGTATTTCAAGATATTTTTGTGAAATTTTGGTAAATATATCTGTTAAAATGAGATATCAGTGTTATTTTCATTTTTGCTTAAGTTGGACGACAATTTATCCATCGCACAATGTATATTATTTATTTTATGCATAAAAAAAATTAAATTGGAAATAGAGGAACTAAGTCAATTTCTAAAATGTTCAAGGAAATTTTTACAAATGATCCCACTATTAAACATTGATTTTGCTAAAGTATTTTAAAGGATTTTCAAAAAGGTTGCTATTAAATATTTTATGTGTTGGAGCGGGGAGGTGGGTATTGCAAAAGACTAATCAGAATATTAATGAAGCAGTACTAAAAATAAGAAATATACAAGACATCCCTAGACATGGTCAGTCCAAGAAAATTCTTACAAAAGATCCCACTATTAAACATTATTGAATGTGTTGAGTCTATCCACATAGATTAAATAAATGATTCAGTTCGGAATTTTCTGTAGATTACCTCAATTGATATACACCTGATGAAGGCCGGAAGGTACAAAAGCTGAAATGTGATAACACCAAAGATGTGGACAATAGTCCAAATGTAAATAAATTTAAAAAATTACAATGAGTTAGCAAAAAGAAAATTGAGGTCAATGCTAAAGGCATGGCATCATAAAACTAAAACATTTAAAAGAGTGAAAGAAGAAACTAAATACAAAAGAACATCAAACAGTGATTAAGCGAGCAGTCTCAGAAAGTTGTATAAAAGCATATTTTTCTTGCAACAAGTCTTCTCGCTAGTAGCAATTCTTACATCTAAAATATACCTCAAATGATTGTTTTTCTTTACAGCTTATCAACATTTTGCAGGTTATTTAAAGCCAGAAAATATCTTTAGATTGTAAGAATTTGTTTGAGATAATAACTATTTATTGACACAAATTCTACTAATTAAACCATTTCTGGGAGGAGAAGAGATGGATTCCTACCTCTCCCAAAGGTATTTGCATGTAAGTGAATATAACAAACCCAGCTGAAATTGGAACTTGGCTCACCAATTTCCAATTCCAAGACTTAATCTTTTACACCACCCATACATCCAAACTTGCAGCATCTGGTATTCCCAAGCAGTCATACTTCAAATGGTCATGTCAAATAAAATTTTAATTATATAAAGAACAAAATGCCCACCAGACCAAGTAAAGGAGGGGAAAAAAAGCACCAGTCATTATTATTAAATAATTCACAAATTCAAGATTAATGCCTATTCATTATTTTTATCAAATTAATATGGAAAAGTAAATAAATTGCAGAAAAATCATCAAGCTCAGGTTAAAATTTTGAATATATTAAAATTGACACCACACAGATTTATATTATAATGACTTAGTTCCATAACAGTTTAAATGTGAATTCCAAAGAAAGCAAGTCTTATAAATATTACACACTTACAAAGACTAATTTACTGTATCAACATTTTTACTAAAGCATCTTAAAATATCCAATGAATAAAGAAATATACAATGCTTATTAAAATAAATCAACAACTGTAAATAATCCAATCAAAGTCAACCTTTTTATTAAAAAGGTTTTATTACCAATGGAACAGCTACACAGTCAAAGCCAATTTTATGAGACATAACAAATGTCAGAATTTTCTACTGAATAAAATATCGATCAATTTTCTATTTTTGTATTTGTTACATCGATAAATGATGACAAACACAAGAGACAAATCAAGAGACGTATATGTTGATGATGACACAAGAGACAAATCAAGAGACATATATGTTGATGATGACACAAGAGACAAATCAAGAGACATATATGTTGATGATGACACAAGAGACAAATCAAGAGACATATATGTTGATGATGACACAAGAGACAAATCAAGAGACATATATGTTGATGATGACACAAGAGACAAATCAAGAGACATATATGTTGATGATGACACAAAAGACAAATCAAATGTTCATAAGGGTTTCTCAATTTAAAAACAACTTTGAGATTTTTGTTTTCTTAGTCTAAAAATAAGTAATTAATTTCTTTTACTGATTTATGATTATTTATTCAATAGGTTTAACATTGACACAAGACCAGTGGTTTATAAAAATATAACGGAACCAAATTCATGTTTCAGACAAGGAACTCACAGCTGAATAACCAATATTTACATTCTTCATTTAATATTAAAATCTTTTTAAGTCCTCAAGAGTATCATAGTCCAAATAGAATACAAAAGAAGAATACACTACAAAACAATTATAATAGAGTAGAAAATCAACTGAGGTAAAAACAATAAATGAATTTAAAACAGACAAAAATGTCACATTAAAAAATTTCAAATTCTTTAAACAATAATACAAAATGACTACAAGAACAAACAAACAAGAATTCCAATTTAGTCAATAGCACTGAAATAATTTAACACAGATTCTTGTGAAGGTTTATGTTTACTGCATCAGCTATTTTCAAAAGAAAATATCACATACAAGAATGTCCTTAGGAAATGGGAGAGAAATTTATAGTAAAAAATTATAGAGAAAAATTATCACTTGATATTTTAAGAATAGATTATCAAACAATAAAATTATTGAATAACAACTGTTATTTTTAAATAATTTAAAAAACATACAGAAACTACAGAATCCATTATTAAAAACCAAGAAAGATGTTTCTTCTATCATAAACTGTATAGGAGAAAAGCATGAAAATTAGACAAATGGTTTTCAAATTTTTTCTTCAATTATTTTGTATTTGCTTTTTCTAAAACCAATATTGTTAAAAAAAAAAAAAATTGCATATTTAAAAACAAAAAGATTGACATTTCTCAAGAGATTTCTTGTACGAGTAAGTCATTGCATTCATCGTTTTTCATCATATAAATTAATTGTTGGAAATAGAAGCAAAATATTAAAAAAAAAAAAATGTTCAACATGATAGTTATTATAAATATTTTGCCACTATCAATGGCACTAAAACACCAGAACATGAAACTAAAATTTTTCCATCCATTAGATTGCAGAATAATCCAAGATCTTTTTCATTCGTTATACAAAAAAATATAAAAATTCAGATATAAATAAAATATATCTGTAAAAAGACAATATGAATAAAGACAAAAGGAAAACTTTTCTTTACCAATATGTTTCGTCCTCTGATGGACTTTATCCAAAAGTACCTGGATAAAGTCCTTCAAGGGATGAAATGCATTGGTAAAGAAAAGTTTTCCTTTTTGTGTGTGTGTGTGTGTGTCGAATAAATTCATTTGAGAAGGGGAAGTATAAGAATATTTATTCCACTTTGCAGAAAGAATTGTTTGAAAGGAAAAAAGAAGAATAAAGTGTTTTTCAATATAAAACAAAATTATTTTAAAATTTCAATAAATTTTTTGAACCACAAAAAAAAAAAAAAAAAAAGGACCCACACTGGCTTAATTCGTAAGTGAAAAATGTTCAGGAATTTATTTTCAACAAAAAATTTTAAGAAAAGATTAAATAAAAGGAAGATGTTTATTATTCAACATAAAAAGTTTTAAAAAGTCAAATAATTTTAGATTACTATCATCATCAATAATATTATTATAATTATTATTCCATCCCATCAAAAAAAGTTCTTCACAAGAATTACACTAGGCAGTAAAAAACTGTCCACTCTCTAGACAAATGATGCTGTAATACTCTAAATTAAGTATGGTATTTCTGAATCTGTACTCAGAATCATCATAGTACGTAACCAAATAAATATAAAAATTAATTTCTGATCTCTTTAGAAATGTTTGAGATTTTTACGTTTGTTCATCAAGCTGGTCTCCTGTTCTAAGAACCAACAATTGTGACACATCATGTTTGGGTTGAACATGGCTTCAATTTCATCTCCAATGTGTCATGGTGAAACCTATTATCATGCTCATTGCTTATGGGACAAATTGATTGAAAGAATCAAGATGAGAATGCAAGAAGGACATTTAAGGAGACATCCAGCATCTAATTCTTTGTTACACTGTTAACATGTTGCATATTAAATCATCAGAGTTTTCAATTCTATATGACCAAAATTCTGTACAACTAATATAGATTTAATTCCCTTTTCTTTACAGCAAATTTTACTTTTAGATACTAGACTCAACAATTATCATGTACCAGAAAAATAAAACAAAAAATAATACCTAAACACTAATTTTCTAATCTGAAACAATACTTTTAGTAAGATAAACTATTAATATAAGATAAGGTCTCCCCAATCATATAATTCAAAATCTTAATGTGAAGGAAGAATTCTGAGTATAGTATGGAATTTAAGGTTGCCTTTTGGTGTATTGTAGATGTGTGTGTGAGAGTGACTGTTCACATAAACAAAGAAGAAGCAACAAAACTTGGGTTTCTACTATGGAACATTTATTCTTTTTGTAGGGTAACAGGAAACAAAGTTCTCAATGTCTCTTGGGTATGTCCATATTCTTTTTCTGGTTCAGAAGTAAGTTTGGATAAGTAATGATAAGAATGGTTATATTAGTCAAATTCAAGTCAGCTTTGTGCTGAGTTGGAACAACCAAAGTAAACATTGCACTTACTTCATCGGTGGAAGTTCTGCAAAACATGTTCAAACACTGTGTTCGAAAGTGGGAAGAGAGTGCAGTTTTGTTCTTGTCAGAAGTGGGGTCATAAAATTGCACAGATGACCAAAACCCTTTCCAGTTCTTTTATTATAGCCATCATGGGAAAATGTATATATTATTTATTTTATTTCATTTTCCCCACAATAGTTTCAGAATCATCATACTTGATTTAGCTTTAAAAAGAAACAAAAAAAACAAAAACACACACACATTTTTACCCTAATACCAAAATCTTTGTTACTCAAAGTACTGAAAACAATCAAGCTTTGTTTTTATTTATTTTAAGCTAAATATTTCTATGAGAAAGAAGAAAAAAAAGGCTATTTAATTCAACAATTTCCTATTTTTTTAATTAGCAAACTGATTTACTTAGAATAATCTTAATATAGGTTAAAATAGGTTATTTAAAATAAATAACTTTATGAACTTTGCCTGCTGGCTATCACTTTGCAAAGCAAGATATATTCAGTACTTGAAATCTTTGAAACAAAAATTTTAAATGAACAGTTCATTCATAAATTGGATTGTTATAGTTAAGGAAAGTTTTACAAAGAGATAGCAACTTGTTGGGGCCCAAGTAAAATGCAAATTTCAAACACTTTTCTGCACTATATAAGAAAATATTTCTAAACAGAATTATTTTTGATATGAAAATCAAAACAATCCTCAAATAAAACAACAGTAATGAAGGACAGTTAATTAATGAAATAAACTTTTTTATTATCAATATACAAATCAGTTAAGCCTGAAGAGTGATATTGCCTAGAAGTAGATAATGTATAATACAGATATAGAGCTTTTAGCGAGTAAAAATCAGATCTGATAGAAAGCATTTGATTTTGACAGTCACCCACCTTTTCATTGAGATCTGAGGTGAGCCTGGTGCGTGTATATGGGGCTAGACTTGATTTTCTCTTTTAAGTCCCCTTGATGCAACAAGGCAGTTTCCTGTAAACCCTCTTCTGGTTAAGTTAGACACTATTCTGTTTTCCTAGTTAATGTGAATAAGTGTGGTTCCTGGCATTCTCTTTTGTTATGGCCCACACTGAGATTCCCAGACTCCCCAGTTTGTTTTTGTCCCCTATTTTTCATCTCTACTGACTCAGCCTTTGATTTTCCCCATTCTGTTATTTATTTTTTATCCTTCCCATTTCATTAGTTTCTTGATTCTGTCTATTGTCAGAATACAACAGCCAGTCTTTTTATTTTCAGGGATGGATGGATCCTACTAACAGTTTTATTTATTTTTATGTTACATTTTGAGATTCTTTTCTGGGTTCATTCACCCCCATCCCTATCATTTCATGAATCATGAAATTTCATATATTTCTGTAAAAAAAGGACTGTCAAAATTTTTATATTATGGGGTGTTTTGTAGGTCCCCTGTGAATATGCAATATTGTGGTATATGCAGGATTGAGAGGTGATGGGCGGGTTCTTTTGGTGAATAAGCAAATTGTAATGAATGAATGGGTCATGAGTTGGATTAACTAGGACTAGGATAGCTAATGAAGACTAGCTATCTTCCATCCTCAGCCTTATGGCACAATTTCTGTCAGAAATAAAAAAAGAAATTACTATAAAGTAGAGTTCACGTGTTTTGTTATCATCTCTCAGTTGCATCTCTGTCTTCGGGCAGAGTGCAACTCAGTTGTGGCTCTGTCAGAGGCACAACTAAGGAAAATCACATTGGGGGGCAGATGCCCAAGGTTGCACTCTCTCATTGCACCAAAGAGTGGGATTGGTGCTCGCACCAAAGCCTACACAACCGACAGTTGTGAGGGCTTGAGGAATTTTTGTCCTTATGTACAAGCTCAGGTTCCCCAAATTAAACTGACCTTGTGTCACAACCTGACTGTGGGAGTCAAGTAAATACCTACTATAAAGCAGATTTGGGGCTTTTTAATCTCAGAATTCGTGGGAGAATTGAGCTCCAATTTCACATTTATTCATATAGATTCCATAATATAGGCTTTACTTAATTAGCTATTATGTTTCTCTAAAACTTCAAATGTTGAATGTATAACTAATTCTAATTTCTATTTTCCCATCTTTACACTATATCAATTTTATCTTATAAATTCTCCCCTGTTCTGTCACCCACAAAATAAAAATAATTGGTTGTACAGAAAATAAGAATCTACATACATCAAATTGTCTTTAAATTAAGTGGTAACAGAAGAATTATTGTTGAACTTTTAAAAGATAAGCTTAAACATTAATTCAATACCTAAATGCAGCAATCAATTTTGAGTTCTTCTGTAGTTTATTGATGCCTATCACATCTACTCTTCCCTAGCTATTGTGATGATGGCCAAACTAAGAGTCCTCCACAGGAGCTAGCTTAAATGCTGCCCAATAGGGTGGCTTTTAAGCTAGTTTATAATTAAAAAAATGCACTGCAATTTGGGATACAAAAGGAAAATAATAATTACACCCCTTGAACCATGAAAGCAACGATAATGGCTAGTACAATATATTAATATATATTTTTAACCTCACATAATCTGACAACCCTGAATCTGAGCTCAATGAAAATCGTTCCCTGCAACTAACTTTTCTAGGGCTTTTGAATGAGCTATGAATCATTGAAATTGGACCAGTGGGAGCGATGGAGTTATTTGGACACACACACATATATATATATATATATATATATATATATATATATATATATATATATATACACACACTGTACTTTATATACAAGATTTTGTAACAAAAACTTTCATACAGAAAAAAAAAAATATTTGTCCCAACATATTACAAGATACAGTATACTTTTATAAGATTAGCCCTTGACTTATTCAAGGTTATTGCAGTCCCATGTTACTAATATGAGTAATTTCTAGCCCATTTGCCTTTTTTCTTTTTCTTTATTACCTAAACTCAATGTTTTCAGAAGAAAATGGATTTGAAGATCTTAAAACATGCAGACACCAGTGGATATATAAAGAGTTTTTAGACAGGTTTAAAACATCATTTATAAAAGAAAACTCAGCAAACTTTTGCCCACAAAAAACGAAGTATCAAAAGGACAGTTCTTCCCTCGACACTACCATTTTAACTACCTCTACTCCCTCAGCAATGTTTATTGTTTTAAAAAGCAATAATTTGAAAGTGAATTTATGCATTTTCTTTGTTTGTGAGAATTTACAACAAAAATAATAAACATTATTTATTAGGTTGTTTATTAGAATGGTTGGTAAAACCATCAAAAGAAATCGTCAATCAATTCAAACTTTATAAAATGGAAAAATAATAAAGATAATTTAGTAAATATTTATAAATGATAAATATTGCATTAGTTTTAATTGTATTAGTTTTTTAGAATGTTGTAAATATAAAATTATTCTTGTAATTAAAAAAATCTAATAAATAAATATTTTTGTTGTAAATTCTCAAGAACAAAAAAAAATGTATAAATTCCCTTATATTTAGGCTTTATTAAAATTCTAATCATCGCCTTTTAAAACAAACATTGCAGAGGAGTGAAGGTAATTAAAATAATAGCAGTGACAAGGGAAAAACTGTCCATTTGACATTGTTTTTTTTTGTGGGCACAAAGATTAAAGTTTACCAAAAAATTCAATAAACTGGAATAATTTCAATTTTCTCAGAGATTCCCAAAATGATCAGAAATAAAAGTAAAGTGACATCTTCACTGTTGATCACCACTAAAAGGAATGGAACCTGCACTGATGAATTGAGAAATTCTTTATAGGTGTTTGGCTGTCAACAGTGGCAACTCCTGCAGCCAAGCTGATCCCAAATGTAATGCCCTATATTTCTTTGAATCTTGTTGGTTTGGCTCAGAAGTAGGCCATGTAGTTTGAGCAGCACACAGCCTAAATATACCAGGCCTGTGACCTGGAGAGGTCACTCCAATCTCACCACCAAAGGACTGAATTTTGAGCAAACATGGTGCTACCTTTATCTTACAAGATAAATGAATGCCTATTACTTACTTATTCCAATATGAACAACAGCCTTAAGTTGCATAATAAAATCTGACAGAAAAACTATGGAATCCAGTTTGTTTCCTGTCTGGATTTATTTCCATAGCCTTTTCTGTGTTTTGGATATGACAACAAGGCAGCAAAGTTTTAAAATCAGGGTTTTTGTTCTCTTTAATCAGTGATTCTCAACCATCATGCCACAACACACTAGTGTGTCGCAAAATAATATCATGGCATACATATGTGTGTGTGCATGTAAGTAGTAACGGTACAGTGTTAGTATTTAAATAAATGAATAAGTATCAAACTTTTTATCAAATAATTCTTTTCACTATGTTCACTATAAAATATTCAAAAGATACCTATTGATACATGTTAGATTTCGATACAAAAGGAATATCCCACATTAGCTAAAAAGGCTTTATCAGTTTTATTGCAATTTTGACTTATTTATCTGAATTAGGCATGCAGATTTGACGATATCCCTGCAATGACCCTAAGTAAATATGCTCTTAAACTGGCTGCTGTTTCTATCTAAACTCTACAACAAATGTCTTGTTGCTTCTTGCTTCCCAGCTTCTTGGAAATTCTCTTCTGTAGTTCCTGTCTTTAAGAACTCTAGTGAACTTTCTGATCCCTCAAATTATCATCCTATTAGTCTATTACCTCTTTTTGGCAAAGTACTACATGCTCAGTATTTACACTAGCCGGACTATTGTCCTCATCTTTGTCGCCATATTTGTCACAACGTTTCGGCCGTTGTACGCTCCAGCCTTCTTCAGGTGGTTGGAATTTCGAACTGAACCCTTTATTTCGATCACTGGGGTAGACTGTTCTAGTTCCACGAGCCATGTTTGATGGATGTCAGTTATCAGTTATCTCCTGCTAATTTTCCCTCTGAAAGTTCTCCTCAAGGACACATGGCACAGTGGATAAAGGCGTTGGTTAGATCCAGTGACAGACCCAAAGAGTGTGAGTTCAATACCCGGTTAAGGCAGTGGAGAACTTTCAGAGGGAAAATTAGCAGGAGATAACTGATAACTGACATCCATCAAACATGGCTCGTGGAACTAGAACAGTCTATCCCAGTGATCGAAATAAAGGGTTCAGTTCGAAATTCCAACCACCTGAAGAAGGCCGGAGCGTACAACGGCCGAAACGTTGTGACAAATATGGCGACAAAGATGAGGACAATAGTCCGACTAATGTAAATACTGTACATAATACCTCATCTCAGAAATATAAATGTACTACATGCTCTAATCAAGTATGAATTGGTTAAGCATCTTACTTCACACAGCTTTCTTTCAGATAAACAATATGGCTTTTACTTCTGTAGGTCAACCATCAATGTGTTAACAGTTATTACTGAATTTTCCCATCAAGCTTTAGATAAGAACAGCAAGGCTTGGACTGTGGCTTTAGATATATCAAAGGCATTTGACAGGGTTTGGCATGTTGGTCTTCTTCACAAGCTGAAGACCTATGGTGTCACTGGCCAAATATTTGATCCAATCTTTCTTAAATTGTGAAATGAGAGTTATGTTGAACAGTTGCTATTATAGATCCTTTCACATTAATCCCTCAAGTCACTACCCTTGAACCTACATTGTTTATCTTCATCAGCAACCTTCCTGGTATCATCCATTCCCAACTTGGCATTTATGCTGATGACAACGACTTACTCCTGTCTTATTAGTAAGTCTGATAAAATAAAACTGGCAGCTGATCTTTAAAATTACCTACCAATTGTTGACAGGGGCAAAAAATTACTTATAAATTTTAACTCCTCCAAAACAAAACTAGTATCTTTTAATCATCATAGAGAATCCTTTTTGCCTTCCATCAGGAGAACAACTCATTGCACCTTCATGGGCTCAGGTTTCCCATCAAGATGAAGTAGAATGATTATACTGAATCAGTTGCTAGGTCTGCTGGTAGGAAAGTTGTTTTACTGTGTCATGCTAGACATTTTTTCTCACCAGGATCTTGCACATTTATAAATCTATCATTCACACATGCATTAACTATTGCTGCTATATCTGGCCTGGTGCTCCTGCTATATATTTCAAAATTTTCAACACCATCCAAAGAAGGGTCTGTAATGTTATCAGTCCTGACCTAGCATCTCAATTCCAGTCACTTTCCCACTGTTATGATGTGGCTTCTTTCTGTCTTTTCTATAAATATTCTAATGGCAATTATTCTAATTGGTGCCTCAATCAGATGAATTTAAGTGTAGTACTAGATTGGCAACTAGGTCTCATTGTATTACTATTGAAATAGCTAGATGTGACCATGAGTTTTATTCTAATAGTTTCATTTCTCATGCTTCTCACTTGTGGAACTCTCTTCTGCTTTCTTGCATCCCTGCCATGTATGCAAGGCCTCAGATTGGGAGATTGGAAGTTTTCTAGGAGTGTGAAACCACCTCTTAATTGCTGTTGTTCCCAGGTCCACCCTGACTTGGAATGGTAGCATCTATGAGCAAATAGTGAATGCTCCAAACAAAAAGCAAAACACTATGAAAGTAAAAAAATAAATTTTTATAGTAAAAAATACTGGCAATACATTAAAAAAAAAAAAAAAAAAAAAATTACCCATAATACCTATTTATAGTAGAATGGCCAACAATACATTTTATCTGTAGTTGAAGGCATACAATTATGTTCAAAATATTTAGATTTTGACATTAAATAACCCACAGAGGTTGATATGCCACTAAACATAACCAAAGAACCTGCCACCTACAATCTTCAAATATTTAAATGCAACGTCAATTACCATCTTCTGTCTTCCTGAATCCTGTTCTTTTATGGTCCTTTCCCTTCACTAACCATTTTCTCTTACTCTCTTGCATCTTAGTAATGCAAATTTCTTGGGAATGAAATGATTAAAAAAAAAAAAAAATTCCTGAAAGCTTAAAACAGTCTCTGGATCAAGTAGCAGAAAAAAATACATTGATTCAGTCAAGAAACATTTGTTTCTTAAGGAAGAAGTGATGAGTTCTGGAATTCCTAAGAGGGAGACTAGATAACATACCCTCAATCAATTATAAAGTATCAAATTCAGAATTCTCCAAAAGTTACCAAATGTATCAGGAGAACCAAAAGTACATAGCAATGTTGCGATAAATAAACAAAGATAATCAAATTTGTTCAAATAAATCAATGTATAAATAATAACATTAATAGCACTTAAAAAAAAATTGAGATTATTGGTCAGTACAAATGACAGTGACTAAACACATGACTAAACATATCCACCTCTCACAAACAAGAATAAGTTTGTAAAAGCATAAATCTTGGGACTATGAAAACTGCTTATTTAGAAATCATCTACTGTTAGAAAAATTTAAGTTTACATGCATTTTCATTCAACATCAGAAATGCAATTCTGAACAAATATAAAGAACTACTATTCAAAAATCTAGAGCATAATTAAGCAAAATCATAACAAATATCTTTTAATTCGCAGAAAATATTTAAGAAAAAATCATTTTTTTTGTTTTACTACTCTTAAAGTTTCCAGTTATTTATGAAGTTAAAAACTCCAGCATATAGATATATCACGTTCTACCCACTTTCAAAGATTTATTCAGAAATTTTAAAAACTGACTTAATCATTGTAAACGCCATTATTTTCCATTAACCTCCATCCATCATTTTTGCATTTATAAAAATATTTTTAAATTAAATTTGGAATTGTGATAGTCAGTTCATATTTCTTATCTCCTATCCAAATGTTTCTCCAAATTTCTAAACATGTTTGATCTGAAGTACATTTTCCTATTCAAAGGTTTCAAAATATCTGGTCATTCATACATGATCAGTAAATAAGATCTTTTCAGAGTTCTATCATGAGATTCCTGCAAATGACAAGGATAAACATCATGTGACAAATTCTATAACAAAAAAAAGAAAGAAAATTGGAGTATGAAGACTTTTGCAAAAAAGAATTTTCAGTACAGCCTGATGACCAATTTACTTGCACTAAATTTCATAATTTGAATAATTATTTAGAATAATGACAGATCTTTGTCATTATTACAATATTTCAGCCATTGTGTCCTCTGTCCTTCTTCAGATGTTTGTCAATTTGGGTAAACACAAGGAATTTCATACTGAACCCTTTATTTAATCTACAAGGGAAGACTGTCCACATCTAAAGACATCTTACATTGCTCAGTCATTGCTAGCTTTGTCTTCACCCAGAGTTTGTAGCACACATTTGGGCCAGGTTAAATAAATAGATTAAATAAAGGGTTCAATTCAAAATTGCCTAAAGGTTACCCAGATTGACAGAAACCTGAATATACCAGAAATATCATAACAACAAAGATGAGGACATTAGTATTAGGCTGAATGTAAATAATAAAAACTCAATCCCAGAAATTCAAATAGAAATAATGACATTTTAGAAAAAAGAAAATATCCAAACTTTATTTGAAAAAATAAAATAAAAATCGATTTTAACTCTTCAGCTGCTATGAGAATACTGTGGTTGCCATTTGCATTTAGTTGCATTAAATTGGTCACTATCCAAGAAAAACTGATTTAATCATACAGGGCCCATAAGACTGTAGGTCTGTTATTGTGTCTGAAAGTGTAAATAGTTTGTAACATGCATTTTGTAATGTGCAACAACTAAAGATGATATCAGTATATTGTCACTATAAAAAGTGACAAATATAAGATATTGTCACAAACTCTTCAAAACATTGCTAGGAAAGAGAAAAAACTACTACAGCTTCAACTGAAACAACATTTGACAAAGTTTAACCTTCGTGCTCACAAAAAACAAAGTGTCTAAAAGACAGTTATTCTTGTGATACCATTATTACTGTATACACTTTTGACTCCCTCAGCAATGTTTGTTTACAAGAATAAAAAAATATATGAACCAAGTATAATGCAATATTTATTATTTAGCTTTCATAAAAATTTATTTACCATTTCATAAAGAGATAAATTGAAAAAGATATCTTGACTCAAAAATTTATAAAAATTATCAAAATATGTAAACCAACTAGAATACAATACCATTTTATAAATAACCATGATAAGTTGTTTTTTTTCTATCTAATAAATAAATGATGTTTAATATCTTTGTTGTCAATTCTCAAGAATAAAGAAAATAAATCCACTTTTCATATGTTTGGGTTTTATTAAAATTCTGATCACTTTCTAAAATAATAAACATTACTGAGGGAGTCAAATACAGTATAATGGTGTCAAGGGAATAACTGTCCTTTTTGCAGGATACAAAGGTTAAAATTTTTAAAAATATTACCTGCCATTTTACAATGGCAGGTAAATATTATTGTTCACATGTGACATTCGTAGCATCAGAAGTTTCCTAGATTAATTTAAATTTCTCCAAATAAATCAATGATATGCTAAAAAAACGGTAAAACCTATGATTTCTGCTTCCGATCATAGAAAAATGTAGAGACTGATAATTGCGAGTCAGAGATAGGCATAAAGTTCTCATTCCAATTCAATTTGCAGAAAATGGCAGGGGCAAGGGGAAAATGCTTCAATTCCTATCCCTCCATTTGGTAAATAGGATTTCTTGATACTGCCATAATAAAAGGATAAATAATGCAAGGTGACAGACATACTGCTCTCAGTAAAATACAGAATCTTTATTCTTTACAATGAAAGCTCAACAAATATCACTTTTCTTTTTCTTAACAGATTCAATAGCGCAGTGTTATCTGTTTTTCTTTATAGTTGATCAACCCTTTGTGGGTCATTTAATAATGGCAAAATATATTTCAGACTGTAGGAGGTTCCACCAAGCACGACACTGCTCAACTTCATTGATCAAATGAGAACCGGTGTTATCAGCATGATTTGACCGTATCAATTGCACACGGACGATTATCTGTTTCAGACAGACAGCAAATAGAAAACTTTTTCCTCTGTAAACTCAGAACCATATCCAGGCTTCTTTCTCCAAATTATTTGCAGTCATAAATGGTTTGGCTATTAAAAAAAAAAACTATGAATGAAATGAACAATTAACACATGTCTCAGGATTTAATTCCAACAGGAAAGTCATGCTGTGAAAAATAAACAAAAAAGAAATATACTTGGACAGTTATGCACAAAAAGATGTTTTATGATAAAAATGTGATAATAACAACATAAAAAAACTTTCAGTCTGAACTCCCTGTTAGTTAACCGTTTACATTTCAAAGAGAAAAGAATTTTAATAGGAGACAAATAAACGTGTCACCTTCCAAAAATCAAAATGATATTCATGAGGGAGGACTAAAAATCAATACTCAACAACATGTTTTCAATCTGTCACTAATCATTTCATATTCAATTGGTTCAAATATTTTACCAAAATGTTCCCCTTTGGATATAAAAAGCAGCCAATATGCATTTGTTGTTGTTTCCTAGATTCTCATAATGATTTTAGTATTAAAAAAAGACATCTAGTAAAAAAAGCCAGCAACAAAATTGTTGCATTGTCACTTATTTGTAAAAAAAAAAAAAAAAAAGGATTTTTTGTATGCTAATATATTCAAACCAGATCTTCCCTGCGTACGATGAAGCAGAAAGATTATGATATACTATTTTTCCATTTTTTAATTAGATTTCTCTTTGTACAAAGCCAAACAAACTAAAAAAAACTAACGAAGAAAAAAACAAAAAACTCTCCAACTATTTCCTTGCCTGAAAAACTACTTGCATTGATGAAAGTAGGAAATGAAGGAAAAACAAGAAAAGGTGTACAAATGTATTGAACTCTAGGATAATGAAATTTTATGAATTTTTGAATGTTCATCATCGAGACGTGCATATTTACAAAACTAAAAGTAAAATAGAAAATATCGGTTGTCATCAGATTCGACCCAATCAACTGATTGGCTTCCTGGTAAAAAACGTATCACAACAACATTGGTGAAATTAAATTGTGGTGAGGAATAAATCAGCAAACTTATATCACAAAATGCCTTGATCTGTCTGGTCAAAAGAGATAATGTCCTTCAACACCTGTGACCAATAATGTTCAGTTAACAAATGAAAACATTATTTTATCAGCACTGGTTTCCTGCCACCACATGTACATTGTACTGTACACTGTAGTGTACAGTGTACTGTACTCTGAGTGTACAGTACACTTACTTCTTAACTTTTTAGTCTCTTCTTTCAACAGTCTTATTTTGACATTTTTTTTTTTATCTTTATGCATTAAAAAATAACAAATACACATGTTATCGCTTCACAAATTAAAAATAATTTAAATAAAAATGTAAAAAGATCAAGAGCAGTTCTTTTTTAGGGAGGAATATGTTTCAATTTCGTCTCTTGAAGGAAATCCTGCTTATAAACAAATCTGGGGCACTTAACATTTCTGACGACAGTCAATTGAATTAAACAAGGTTTTACAAACAAAAATGTAATCACGTCATGAAATAATGCGAATAAACAAAAAACTACTCAAATTATTTTTAAATAATTCAAAGTTTACAAAATTTAAAAACAAAGTAATTCTATCCACAAGAATAATGTTGATCAAGCAAGAACGGTATGTACAATCATGCATTGCACACTTATTGGCAACAAAATGGGCTCCACTTGCGAGATTGAAATACTCTCACTCACTCAATGCAGAAGGAATTGGAAAGGGGGGGATGGAAAAACGAGATGCTAAAAAGGGATTTATTTTTGGAAAATCAGCAAAAAAATTCATTTTGACAATTTCTAAAAAAATATTTATTTTTATGTTCGTAAGATAACAGAAAAAAATTGTCTAATATAATTCGTTTTAAATTTTCTAAAGCTTACACAAAAAAACAAAAAAAACAAAAGAAAACAAAAAAACAACATTCAGGGTGGAACAGCTGGGCAGATTTTCTCCAATTTTCCTCAATAACAAACAACGACAAAATTGAGGTTACAAGGTTTTTTCTTGTTTTATGTTCCACAGGTAAAAAAAAAAAATCATAATGCTAATGAATGGAAATGATATTTACTTTATTTTATTACATTTTTAATTCCAAACCCGCATACAGCAACACACTGATACTAAGTAACTAAAAATAAATCGATTACTTAAAAATAGTAGGAAATAGTAGGTAACAAAGTCGATGCAAAATTGATCGATCGTTGCATCAAATAGACATTTTATTTTATTTCACTTAAACCAATATAGTCGTGTCAGATTATCATTAAATTTTAAAAAATGAAAAATAATTCCGTTTTTCAATGTATTTGATTTCTAAATTCGATGTTGGACACGCCTTTTGTCCCCCTTAAATTTCACATTTATTTTTAAACTAAAGTGTTGCAATTGAAAAAAAACTAAAATAAAACACGTATTAGAAACAGATCAATTTCCATAACGAGAGAGAAAACATTGAAAACTAATTAGTATCGCAATCAGAAATTAATTAAAGAGACAAAAATAAATAAAAAGACAGCGCTTGAAAAAAAAAGTCTTTTTTTATGTAACTTTTTTTATCTAATATCTTCCTAGTTAATGAAAAAGAAAAAAAAATTACATCGGAATTTTTTGTCGTAAAAATTATTGGTTTGTTGTATTATCAGTTAAAAAAAAAATAATATGCAACATTTATTTGTTGCATTTCAAAAGCCTTCGAAGACTTAGCAACATTAGGTTTGTCATTTAACTTACATTCTCCAGCTAGCAGGTTGTATGTAAAATTGTAATTAAATCAAACAAATGTTACATTTGAATAATCGTTTGTGATAATAATAAGAATCTATTTAAAAATTTTAAACTGTGTAGTAGACATTAAATGATTAATTGAACTTAACAACAATCAGGTGTTGTACTGAAAGGACAACAAACGAAGACATTTTTTTTTTTTTTTTTTTTTTTTAAGTGATTCTAGTTTTTTCGCTTTCGCTTTATTGAAAAAAAAATAAAAAAACAGTAACCGTTAAAAATTTCCAGAAGGTATTACTATTTTCACTTTTTTGGGATTTATACGAAACAAATGAAATAATTTTTTATATATATATATATATTTATGCACAAGTAAAAACACTGGCAAAAAAATCCGAGATCTTTATTTTGGGTATGAAAAAATAAGCAACATTTTATAAAAAGAAAATTAAAGAAAAAGAAAGAAGCTTTTATTTTTTTTATTTACAAATCACTGGTAATCAATAAAGATAAATAAAATAAAATTTCAAAACTATATTTAAAATAATTTAATTAATAATTATATTATCTAAGATTCCAGAATAACCTATCAAGATTTAGTTGCTAGAACAATATAAACAACTAAATGCTTGAAAAGAAAATCCCAACTTAAGATTACAATTATTTTCGTAAAATATACAAAAAAAAAATTAGATCAAAAAGATAATTTTAAAAAGGATTTTTTAGTAAAAAAAATTACAATGCGGCGACCGTAAATTCCAAGTTGAACGATACAAACATCAACAAACCAGAAATCCTTTTATATACAGATATCATATGCATGTATTTAATAATCATTAAATTGGTCTATTTCAATATGAAATAAAAATCAGAAAAAATACTTAGGTTAATAAAAAAAATAAATAAATTTAAAAAAAAAAGGTAGTTATGGCGACACTAATACAGACGACGTAAATCGCTTGAGTAAATATTAAAGCATTTATTTACAAGAAACAATGAAATGCAAACTTGCAAGTATATAAATGAAGAATGTCTATTCAAATAAACAAGCAACAATTCAATCGGGTTAATTCTGATTTAAAATAGGTAAAAATAAAAACGTAGATTTAATAACATTGATTGAGATACGAAGAGACACGATTACAACAAATTGCATCGCTTTGAATTCCAAAGCTCGGCCCCCTTCCTCATCCAGATGGCAAAAGAATTGAACTACGGAGTTTGAGAAATGAAGGAATTTCCAATGGAGAACCTCGATGAAACATTTCCGATTTCCGCTGCTAAGTTTGAGTGTGCATATCTTTTGTAAGGAAGAGAAAACATCGACTTACTGAGTACTGTATCCAATGTATCCTCTCCGCCCGCCATTTTGGAAATGTGATCACGGGGCTCTGATGATGTCGATATCTCCTTCCGAATGCCACGCCGTAACACTTGCACTTCCTTTAAGCAATAAAAAAAATCCCTTAACTCCTAAAAATGTCCTTTTTTTGGGAGGTCCCCAACAGTTTATAAGCGCACTACATTACGCATCTTTCTTTTCTTTTGACAAGACGAGGCGTGCGTTATTTTATTTTTTTATAACACTGCATTTCTCTGTAGGATGGAGGAAAGTAAAATAGTAACTTACATGAGTGTGAGAGGAAAGATAATAAATACGATAAAGGGAGAGGATAGCTTGCTCTGCAGCTGAGATAGTTACGTTTAAACTGATGCCAAAGGTCAGAGTTCAAGTTCAGGTAAAAACTAGCATTTAAAATTAATTTTCAAAGTAGACAGACAAGCCCTCTCTCTTTTTTTTCTTTTTTTTTTAAGACAAGCACAACACAATCTTTCTAGCAAATTCTGGTTTTACCATACTCAGTTAAGTTTGGTATATAAGTCTATAATTACATTTGGACTATTGTCCTCATCTTTGTTATTATCACAATATTGCAACAGTTGTGCTCTCCAGCCTTCTTCAGGTGCTTGTTGATTCAGGGAAGTGGGGATTTTCTAGTGTTCCAATATGCTACTGAATGTGGCACAAGGTCAGTTTAACGTGGGTTTAATGGCAATAATGTGGAAAAATTGCTCAAGCCCCCACTTGGGCATTTCAGGTGCTGGATAATGACCTCAGCCCTCTCCCAAAAGAGAGGTAATGCCTGGAGAGATGGCCCCTGGGACTTGAAACCTTCAGGGAATTTTGAAAATGAAACATTTATTTAACCTATGGGAATAAATTGTTCTCATTCTGCCAAGGGACATATCTAAGGATATTTCATCAAGTTCTTCCTATTTAGTACTTCTCAGTTATTTCTCACCCTGTTTCCATTGAGTTGAAGTCTGCACTATCCAGCTCAAGGATTGAACTCACAATTAGTATATCATCAAATTCATGAACCAGTGTTTTAATCCACTAAGCTATTGAGCAGTACTAAAGGACAAGATATGATATCCCTAGACTTGATCAGTGGAACAAGAACAACCGAACATAGTAACCCATACAGATTAAATAAGGCACTGAGAGGGTTCTGAGGAGGAGGAGGAGAAGGACAAAGAACTTTCCATTGGCACTCCCAGTTATGATCTTGAAGATTAACAATGAAACATGGCCCTATAGAATAAAATAAATGAAGACATGGTTACAGATGTTCAAGAGGACTCCACAATGTTCAACAAATGCATAACAATGGAAGAAGAAGATTTTGTATACAGCATGAGATGATCAAGAGTTCACAAGCAAACGAAGGAATTCTGTGTTGTGCTCAGCTTAAGGATAACAAAGTCATTTGCAGAGGCAGCAGATGGACGCTGACAAACACTTGTTAGCTATTTTCGTTACCTGCTGCAATAAATGCATGCTAATCACAGCTGTTTTTCTTTGCAATAAATGATATTGTCATTGTGCTGATTAATAATAGCATGTGACTTAATCTCTCATATTGATATTTTATTTCATTCTGGTACTTTGTCATATACTGTCAACCCGTATATGTGTGTGCACATGCATATGTGCAGCCCCTCATCCAAAAGATGACCCTTACATTC
Organism: Acanthosepion esculentum; assembly: GCA_964036315.1. NCBI lineage: Eukaryota > Metazoa > Mollusca > Cephalopoda > Sepiida > Sepiidae > Acanthosepion > Acanthosepion esculentum. The sequence goes on from OZ038501.1 coordinate 37,081,099, forward strand.
TCACAGGGACTGCCCATCTCCTCACTGGGGTAGATGTTTATATCTCTGTCAGGCAGATACTTTCCCACACTTGCAAGCCAAGCATAGCAACTGCAATCACATGATTCTGCATTCAGCAACTAGGAGGTCACTTCAGATCAAACTGTTATCTGGCTTTCATGATGGTCTGGTGTAACATTGAGTGCAAAGTTTATTCTGGCATGAACTGATATGAGACACACACTATATAAGAATAACAGTATGCAATCTTACCTTTTTTATATTAAGAAGCTCAAGCAACAGTTTTTACTCATTTGAATAGTAAATAAGGCAAAAGAAATCTCAATAATAGCTGATGCTTTAAAAAAAATTCATGTTATTATTATTTTTATAATGCAACAAATTATGCAACATTTATTTTGATTAACCACATTACTTAGAATGATTACTTCACTACTTATTTCATAATCTATCTAAAACTGAATTAATTAGTGCATTTCTTAAATTAGAGTTATTCAGAACTTATAAAACTGGGTTGAAAGTATTAAATCAATTGTCAAAAATTTGAAATGGCACAAATTTATTATTATTTATTATGAATTTAAATTAAATTTAATTTAAATTAATGTGCCAACATTGCATGCATTTTACATGTTTTCCTTTTATGATGTCAATCATGCCTAATATTTTGTCCTTCCCCAGTGTATTGTCTCTTTCTAATCCTCCAGTTCACCACGTTATCCTGCAACAATTCCATCAAAATGACATGATTCTTTCAGTCCTCATTCATGTTCCTTTTTTATTGGCAAACATTCATCTGAAGCTGACATTGAATAATTTGGATGAGAAAAATTTGCTACCATTTTTGTCTACAATAAAATGAACAAAGTGAAATATTTTTATTAAACTTATCTTCAATTGATAAAAGGTTACAAATTATAAAACAGTCTTAGTTGGCAATAATATAAGTGACAGATCACTATAAAAAGACTAATTTGTTTAAATAATGTAATAACTATTGTTTGCATCACATGGCAATAATTATAAGTAAAACGATGCACTAATATAAGTAATCATTATAAGTTCTCTGAATATTGATACCTTTAAAAAATATGCCTTTTAAATGACATTTTTACTTATTTTTTTTTTACTCATCAAAGAATACAAATCCAATGGTCACAGCTGGTCATCGGTCATTTATATTTGCACTTGTACTACATGCATAATAATGACAAACATTTATTGGTTACATTATTTACATTATTCAGACTATTGTCCTCATCATTGTCACCATATTTATTACAACCTTTCGGCCGTTGTATGCTCCAGCCTTCTTCAGGTGGTTGGAATGTCAAACTGAACCCTTTATTTCACTCACTGGGGTAGACTGTTCTAGTGCCATGTTTAATGGATGCCAGTTATCAGTTATCCCCTGCTAGTTTTTTCCTCTGAAAGTTCTCCACTGCCTTAACCGGGTATAGAACTCACACTCTTTGGGTCCTGTCACTGGATCTAACCAATGCCTTTATCCACTGTACCATGTGTCCTTGTGTATGAATTTCTGGCTATTATAAACCTAATGTCTTCAGCAACCATTTTTTACCAGTGCTCATATTGCAATTTTTGCTGTTATCATTGCATGATTTTACCATGATTTTTGCAACTTTGTTGTTATTATCGCTTTTCTCTGGCACTCCTTATTACTGGTTCCCATATTGTATTCATTTCTATGCTTGGTCAGCTCAGGAGATTTTTGTGGCTTAGCATATGTCCTGATTCCTTGAGTTTATGAATTTTCCAATGGTGTTCCTTGTCTATAACCTCAACCTGATCCCACAGAGGGCAGTGATCTCCCTTTTCTCTCCATATGTGGTCAGCCACGCCTGATTTTCCCACTTCTCCTAATGTTACAGCTTTCTGGTGTTCTTGAAGCCTTATCTTAAGGGGGTGGCCTGTCTCTCCTTTATATTTCTTTCCACAGCTACACAGGATAGCATCTTTAGTCATGTTCTCCTCTATGGGGAGTCTTACTCGGGAGAGATATCTACGAAGTGTCGTCAAGCTTTTGAAGGTTGTCCTGATGTTATATGGACCGCAGATCCTTTGTATTTTCTCTGATAACCCCTTCACATGAGGCAGGCAGACTGTTTTCTGAGTGTTGTTGTCCTCCTTCTCCTCTTGTACCCACCTATCCCGTTTTTGGGGGCTGCTGCCATGTACCCAGGGTAGCTGTTACGTTGTAGGGTACTACTTATACTGACCAATTCTTTATCTAATGTCTCTGGGTCGCCACTTATGACTTTTGCTCAGTATTGTAAGCAGCGGACAATCCCTTTCTTTATGCTGTATGGATGATGGGAGTTGAAACTGAGGTACTGTCCAGTGAATGTCGGCTTACAGTATACGGATGTCTTGAACCCATGCTCTGTTCGAGATATTAGAACATCCAGGAATGGAAGTGTGTTGTTACTCTCTTTCTCCATTGTGAACTGTATCGAAGGTCTTATTGAGTTCACATGGTCCAGTAGAACCTGAACATCTTCCTGGTGTGGCCAGAGTATGAAGGTGTCATCTACATACCGTAACCATATAGTTGGCTTTAGAGATATAGATTCTAATGCCATTTCCTCAAAGTATTCCATGTATATATTTGCCATTGCTGGTGATAATGGTGAGCCCATTGCTAAACCCATATCCTGTCGATATATGTGTGATCCCATTCCGAAGTGTGTTGTTTGTGTACAGAAAGTCATCATCTCCATCAGGTTATCTATTGGAATACTGGTCCGTTCTTCTAGGGATGAGTCAGGGGCAATCTGTCTCTGACTACTGAGAGTGCCTCCTCCGTGGGTACCTTGGTGAACAAACTCACCACGTCCAAGCTCACCATCTGGTTGGATTGGATGGGAGCATCTTTGATTATTTCCACGAAGTGGGCGAAGTTTCAGACATATGAAGGAGACTTTCCGATCAATGGGTCAATTATATCTACAAGGAAGTAACTCAGAGGGTGGCACACAGAGCCTTGGCAACTAACAATCGGCCTGAGCAGAATACTGTCTTTGTGAATCTTAGGGAGACCATATATGTGAGGTAGGTTGGTGTAATACTGCAATAACTGCCTATACGTCTTAGGTGCGAAGTGATCCTTGTTCTTGATTAGTATCTGTGACAGTTTGTATTCTGTTTTCATAGTAGGATCCTTTTTTTTCCTTGCTGTAGCTACCATTGCTAATGAGGTCTTCCAGCTTTCTTGTATAATCTGATTTGTCCATCACTACAGTCGCATTGCCTTTGTCAGCCAGTAGTATGATGATGTTTTCGTTCCTCTGTAGGGATCCAATCGTCAGCCTCTCCAGTTTTGTTATGTTAGACCTGGGCAGCTTGGCCCTCTCCAAGGTCTGTCTCACCTTCCATCTCAGTTCATCTGCCTGAGCCTTATTGGTTACTTAAATACAGTTCTGGGTTCACTTGAAGGAGAGTGGTCTGAAACAAAGAAAAAACGTACTGAACTTTTATGTAATATCAGTCCTCCTATATGGCAGTGAATGCTAGACAATCTCCACACAAATGAATAAGAGCCTTTAAGCAACAGAAACAAAGAAAAGAGTACTGAACTGTTATGTAATATCAGTCCTCCTATATGGAAGTGAATGCTAATCTACTTACAGATGAAGAAAAGACTTGAGGTAACAGAAGTGTGGTTCTACAGAAAGATGCTGAGAATACCATGGACTGAACATGTGAGCAATGAGGAAGTTTTAGAGAAAAGGGGAAACAAAATGGACACTTATACTTAACATTAGAAAAAAAAGTTGAAATTTCTAGGGCACATAATGATGAAAGAGGGCTTGGAAAATTTGACACTCACAGGACATATTGAAGGCAAGAGGTACAGAGGAAAACAGTGCATGTGTAAATGGATGGCAGAACAGCATTTAGGAGAGATAACAAAAAGACAACATTTACTAAGAGCTACAAAAGACAGGAAATTGTCAAGAGTCATGATTGCCAAGGTGCTGAAGGGATATGGGAGATAGACGGAGAAGCACATGGAAAGATCTTGAGATATTATCCATGTTTGTTTATTGGACCGTCACAAAGTTACATAAAATTTGCTTAATGTTTCTTTGGTTATAAAGGAAAAAGACTGTATTAATATAAGCTAATGAGAGTGTTTTTTATATGTGTACATATATCTATATATATATATATATATATATATATACCATATATTTCCACATATAAGATGACCTTTAAATCCCAAAAATTACCCTTAAAAATCAGGGGTTGTCTTATACTATAATTCTAAAAAAGGAACCTTAAATTCTGTGTGATGTTTGT
>OZ038501.1:37090421-37135421 GCA_964036315.1 Acanthosepion esculentum
AGACACAGTGGCTCTGATTGAAGCATTCCAAGAGGCATTTTCAGACAGGTGATCTGTATGTTCTAAAGATGATTCATTATCCCTTATCTGCATGGCGGACCTGGCAGCAGCGGCTTTGTAACCTAGGCAAAGTTCTTTTCTTTGGTGGCATGTCTTAGGCAAGTATGAATTGTCAAATGGAATGTGTGGTTAAATTCCAGAAGAGAACGCTGAAAAGCTACAGGAATCACTAAGCTTAAATAACTTTAGGAAAGGTTGGAAAAATAAATGTTGAGTAATAAAAAAGCAAGTTTATTTATTACTATGGTGAATGCAATGCAAAAACTGGCAGGACAATAAAAAAAATTAAATTGGGAACAGCTATAAACAACAATGAAAGCAACACCTTAAAACTGTAGTAGTAAACTTTATGCAACGGAAAAGGTAGCCTCACTTGAGAGAGATTGTATGGTTGGCCAAGAGAAGGGGAATGTGTAAACAGGTCTGGATGTACAGAAGTAGAAGCAGAATTGTGGAATTAAGCAGTAGCAATGAGATTAGGACTGTGTAGACAATCAATATGACATGGCAACATTTGATTGGATGTGTAAAGGGGCAACTCAAAAATGTGTTCTGTTCCTCAGGTCATGCATATGTGCGCGTGTCAGCATGTGACACAGGACATATTGCAGGGCCACACATACACGCATTGCTGCACATGCTAATTATCAAGGTCAGCAGCAACCAATGAGCAATGTGTGGAGTTGTGAATCACACCCACACAGCAATGACTGGATGGCTATGTGTGAAAAAGTAATATTAGGAAATGTATTGGGCGAATGAAACTGAGAGAACATAAACAAACAAAACTTGGTAAATGGACACATAGAGTTGCAGAATGAGTGGGTTTACTAATATGCAGACAGAATGGCCTAAACAATGAGGTAACAGGACACATCACTGATGTCTTGCACCTGTAAAACTTATTTTAGGTTTCCTACAATTGAGCAGTTGTTTTACAAGAAAAATGACGAAAATAGGATGTCTGTCTATATTTCTGAGATGAGGTATTATGTACAGTATTTACATTAGTCGGACTATTGTCCTCATCTTTGTCGCCATATTTGTCATGCTCCGGCCTTCTTCAGGTGGTTGGAATTTCGAACTGAACCCTTTATTTCGATCACTGGGGTAGACTGCTCTAGTTCCACGAGCCATGTTTGATGGATGTCAGTTATCAGTTATCTCCTGCTAATTTTCCCTCTGAAAGTTCTCCACTGCCTGAACCGGGTATTGAACTCACACTCTTTGGGTCTGTCACTGGATCTAACAAACGCCTTTATCCACTGTACCATGTGTCCTTGAGGACATCTGGGTATGAATTTCTGAGTATTATAAACCTAATTTTTCAGCAAACCATTTTTTACCAGTACTCATATTGCAATTTTGCTGTTATTATGCATGTTTTTACCAGATCTCATATTGCAACTTTTTGTTATCATTGCTTTTCTCTGGCATTCCTTATTACTGGTTCCCATATTGTATTTATTTCTATGCTTGGCCGACTCAGGAGATTTTTGTGGCCTAGCATATGTGCTAATTCCTTAAGTTTACGAATTTTCCAATGGTGTTCCCTGTCTATGATCTCAACCTGATCCCACAGGGGACGGTGATCTCCCTTCTCTCTCCATATGTGGTCAGCCACGCCTGATTTTTCTACTTCCCCTCACGTTACAGCTTTCTGGTGTTCTTGAAGCCTTACCTTGAGGAGAGACAGGCCGCCCCCTCAAGATATGGTAAAAACATGCAATGATAACAGCAAAATTGCAATATGAGTACTGGTAAAAAATGGTTTGCTGAAAAATTAGGTTTATAATACTCAGAAATTCATACCCAGATGTCCTCAAGGACACATGGCACAGTGGATAAAGGCGTTAGATCCAGTGACAGACCCAAAGAGTGTGAGTTCAATACCCGGTTCAGGCAGTGGAGAACTTTCAGAGGGAAAATTACCAGGAGATAACTGATAACTGACATCCATCAAACATGGCTCATGGAACTAGAACAGTCTACCCCAGTGATCGAAATAAAGGGTTCGGTTCGAAATTCCAACCACCTGAAGAAGGCCGGAGCATTCAACGGCCGAAACGTTGTGACACATACGGCGACAAAGATGAGGACAATAGTCCGACTAATGTAAATACTGAAAATAGGCTTTAGGCATCATCAACACCCCTCCAAAAAATGCTATTCTGCATGCCTGTTGCCTCATACAGCGCATTGAACACCCCTGCAAATGCTACATGACCGTCTCTTAACTGTGCATCTTTTGTGTTAGATTTCAACTCTCTAAATTGATTGTATGCTGTTTATTACAGACATTAAATTTTGCCTTTGATTTTTGCACAAAAAGTAAAACATCAGTTTTTTTGATTTTTCACCTTCAAGGTTGTAATTTTTTCCAGCCAATTTCGACTCAAAACCAGCACTGAAGAATTATCTATCAAACAAAAAAAATTTCATCGAAATTGGATGAAAACTATGGAAATGCATAAACAACATCTGATCACACACACACACATATATATATACACACAAACACACACACACACACATTTTGAGAATTATAGATATAGATTTGTGTGTGTGTGTATGAGATAAAAATATCATTGTAAATATATATGATAAAAATATAGTTTTAAGGTATAGAGCATATGTAAATATAAAAGTGGACATTAAGATCAACACCCAGCAATGTCAATCTCATTCATGCTTAAGTGCAATCTTCAGAACATGTGTGTTGTCTTGACTATTTATATATGCTGGTCAATCATGCATTATGGATAGGTCTATTGTATTATTCTAATAGTTATTGAGTGGGCAGTAACAGTTATGTTTCAAATCATTCTGAGGGCTATTGAGTAGAAATAATTGTGCATCCAAATGCAGTTTTGTATCTATTTTATTAGTTTGTTAGCTTTTTTACTCATTATTTATTATTGATTAATTTATTATTTGTTGTTGATTGTCATTATTATGTTTACTTGTGTTTATATGTGCATTCATAGTTTGTTAATTTATTTACTTATTTAATGATTTGGATTATTTTATCTTACTTGTTTATTTCATTTCATTTTATTTTACTTATTTTAGTTTTTGGATTAATTGCTGTAGGCTTGCAGAACAATATACCATGCCTTTGTAAAATTAGTAGATAACAAAGAAAAAATACATTGGAGTAATGGAAGGACCATGAAAGTATACACACAAAACATTCTTTACCAAACAGTAACTATGCAACACACGCACGCACGCACGCACACATGCACGCACGCACACACACACACACATAATCCTTGCGTTCAGTTAATCTTTGGTATTACAAGGAGTTTTGTTGATCTCTCACTCAACTGCACCCTACACATAATATTCAAGAGAGTTGCAGTCTGCAGAGATAGGTGGCCAGTTGTAAAGGTTGATGTGGTTGCAGAAATTGTCTGACAGCTATGACTGGGTTCTCCTGTTTGTGCGACATGGTGCAGAGTCCTGTTGCCAGACCTCGGGCCTTCCAGCATCCATCCTCTTGACACAGGGCAGCACTACATCCTCAAGGCACTTGATGTAAGCCTTTGTGTTGAGTCTAAGGCCCAAATCAATAAATTCAGTTCTTTTCTTATCAGAATGATCAGAGCAAGTTTTCCGAGCTGCCGTACCTTCGTAATCACCATTAGACTCATCCAACTCTTTCTGAATCCTCTGCACTGTTCTCAGATTGACACCCCAAAACTCTTAAATGTTTGTATGTGTGAATGCCAAACAGTACAACATGGCGTTTCCAAATTTTTGGCAGAGTGAATTGCATCATGATGCTTTTTTTCTCACAGACGGTGCTCAACTGACCCTACTATACTTTGCAGTTGACAAAATCAAAAACAAAGAATGCACATGCACAAAATGAAAAATATAAAATGGTGATAATTTACCCATCACACCCTGTATATATATATATATATATATATATATATATATATATATATATATATATGTATGTATATAGCTAGAATCTCAAAACAAACACACAAACAAAACAAACCACTAACTTATGCAGACATCCTTAGGGTGCCGCACAAACATACACAAACCAAAACACAACAGCACTTCTACAGAACTCATAACCCCATTAGACATCCCAGACCACCCAGATTAGTCCCTAGTAGACAATCAACAGCAAACACACTCAACTTTCAAAACAGCGGAATAAGCCCCCAACCAGGACACCTGGATGGGGGTATAGCATCCCTAATAGGAGACATGATGCAAGCTTTTGAGCTTTTACGAAAGAACTTCGCCATGCTTGCAAATTCAAACTTGACTCATACGGGCGAGTTATAAAATTAAGTAACAATAAAATTTTCACTTAACACATTCAGGTTACTAAATAAATGACTAAGCTTTTGCCCTAGTCCCCCAAGGTTTGATAAAGGCACCTTGGCAAAGGACCTGAAATCCTTCTTCAGAAGAATACGACTAAAAGCCCACTACGGGGGACAATGATCACACACCTTCCATACTTGATACATTAAAAGAGAAGGGTACTACATACACCCCACAAAATACAGACATTATGATACAAACATCTGAAATAGCCGTAGCAAATGACATAAAGAAAACAATAGCACGTAAGCTGCCACGTAACAATATTACTGAAGGGGAACGTATAGCCCTCGACATGCTGATACATAGAGATGACCTAATCATAACACAGGCTGACAAAGGGGGTGCCACAGTGATCTGGGGAATCAAAGAATACATTAAAGAGGCCAACAAACAGCTAGCCAACAAAGAAACCTATAAAAGCTTACCTACAGATCCCCTTCCCGAATACCAAAAAGAATTAACCAACTCACTAAACATAATGCTTCGCAACAATCTAATTGACAAAGAAACATGCACAACACTTACACCCACAAACATTACACCTGCTCGTTTCTATCTCCTCCCTAAAATGCACAAAAGCAACAACCCAGGAAGGCCCGTCATTTCATCATTCAACTGCCACACAAACAAAATTTCAAAATATGTAGACCATTACATACAACCCATAGCTAAGAAAGTAAAATCCTACATCAGAGACACAACAGATCTACTAAACAAAATTAATCACATACAAACAGTTCCAGAGAATGCTATTCTAGTGACTATGGACGTAAGGTCACTCTATTCAAACATTAAACACATCAAAGGGCTAACCGCCCTTCAGGAAGCTCTTACTAAAAGAAGAAATCAAGAACTCCCCACAGAAGTTATCATAAAACTCATGGAGCATATTCTTACATTGAATATTTTCAACTTCAATGGAGCACACTACCTTCAAGTAAGAGGTTGTGCCATGGGCACCATTGCAGCTCCTTCATATGCTACAATATTCATGGGAAAATTTGAGGAGACCCATATCTATCCCCTCATTGGTAACGACTGCGTATTCTATGCAAGATATATCGATGATATATTCTTTGTATACACGGGCAGTGATGACAAATTCATCCAATTCCTCATGGCCCTAAACACAGTGCACGACTCAATTAAGTTTGACTATGAAAAATCCAAAACATCGGTTACATTTTTAGACACCCACATTTACATAGATGAAAACAGGAAACTATAAACGACACTACACACTAAAATCACCGACACCCACAACTATCTACATTAAGTCTTCCCACCCTAAACACCTCAAAGAGAACCTTCCCTATTCACAAGCACTTAGACTCAGAAGGATATGTTCCCACAATGAAGAATTAAACAAACACATTGAAAATCTGGAGCATCAATTCACAACACGTGGCTATAAACAACACCTAATCAGGGAACAAATAAATAAAGCAATTTCCACACCTAGAGAAGACACCCTAATGTACAAGATTAAAAATAAATCTAGCCGCATTCCTCTAGTAACCACTTTCAACCCCACTCTGCCTCCACTATCCCAAATAATCAAAAGTCACTGGGAAATACTACATCTCAAACCAGACCTAAAAAAATTGTTTAAGGAACCCGGCCTTCTAGCATATTGTAGACCTAATAACCTAAAAGAAATCATAGGTAGTAACAACATTTCAGGGGACAAGGTAATCCATAATAAACTAACAACAAAAACAACGGGATTTTCCCAACCATGTAACAACAAAAGAAGTTTATGCTGCAACCACATTAGACACACGAATTCATTCACTAGCTCAGTCACTAAATCTACTTTCAAAATCTACCACGACTCTAACTGTAGAAGTCATAACATAATTTATCTCCTAGAATGCACACTATGCCAGAGACAATATGTAGGAAAATCTGAATGGCCCTTTCACTACAGAATTAATAATTATCGCAATCGAATTAAGTCGACTCCCCATGAAAAATTATTACCCGTAGAACAACATTTCCGTCTAGAAAAACACGATTTCAAAACCCATGTCAAATTCACTATAATTGAGAGAATAGAAAAGACCAGAGCAGATAACATTAGAAAGATTTTAAAGTTCCATGAAAATAAGTGGATACGACGTTTAAAAACACACTATCCAGCCGGGCTAAACCATAAATTTAACAATATAGATAGTATTAATACATAACCCTACAAATCAAAACCTTCCCACATTTCTCACCCACACAAAACAGACATGCTTAGGAGGTGTTGAGGCCTCACACTTATACACACACCCACACGAATATACACACTTACACACATCATACTCACTCACTCCCTAATGAGCCAAATGATAACGCACACCCACAGCAATATACACGCTTACACATATCATACTCACTCACTCCCTAAGAACCAAATAACACACACACACACACACACACTTAACAGAGACACATCCCCTCTCCAGGAACCAATAAAATTGCCAAACTGACCAAGGGAATTCAAAGCAGCATTTTCTTTGGGCCTTGAACCTGTATCTGTGCGATTATTTTCGACAACCTTCTCCAAGACCAGTTGCCATCCAATGCTATAGAATGCAGTCTGTCCTGCTATTTTTCCATAGCTGGAGGGAGAAGAAGAGGATTCATACCTTTCCCAAGTGTATTAATAAATATAATGGATTTGAGTGGAATTCAAACTCTGCTCTCCGATTCCTCAATACAAGTCGCTATCCATTACTCCACCATGCCTTCTCTCTCTCTCTCTCTCTCTCTATATATATATATATATATATATATATATATATGTATGGTGATTCAAAAAATTTTAGCATTTCTATGGGAGTACCTTTATTAAAAAGGCAGAACTGATATTAGCCGCCACCTGTTCACCATCCCTGTCAAGACATACTTGGGGGAGTCAATAAAATGTTAACACTTCTATAGAACCTCCCACTATTTTCTTTTACTTGCAGGCACCAAAACTTTTTCTCAAGGAAAGAAAGGAGATTACTGCATGTATTGAGGTGTTTACCATTCACCTGCACATGTTCACATCTAGTACGCTGAACACTGCTACTGTGATCTGCCTTTAAGGTTAGCAGTTTATTGTATTTGCATAAATTTCATAAAAAACTGACTCTGTTACTAATGATTACAAAAGAAACAGTCAGCAAACTTGAACAGGTGAATCCCTTGTAAATGCAGCAGATAAACAAGAAGCATCGTTGTGCAGTTTTGAGAAATCAATCAAGCAATTCAGCACATAAGTTGCTCTTCCACAGGCAGTTGTGTAGAGAATAATAAAACTTTGGAATGATAATATTGTTACTGTTACTACTTCTAGTACACTAAAAGCAATGGCAACCTAAAATTTAAAATATAAATGACAAACAAATAAACAAACGTTTTTCTGTTTAAAATAAAAATCAATATATTCTCACAAAAATTAAATTTTTTGGAAACAGCGAATAAGTGTGTGCATGTAAGTGAGGATGTGTGTGTGGTGCAAAGATGGAAATTTATTTCCGTCTTTGCACCACACAAGACAGTCAATCATCAAATGACAAAAAAATCGTTTCTGAATCAGAGGATCTGAGCATTCTTCCAGTTTATAAATTATTCCTTTGAAAATAAATATCTAATATTTTTCAACCAATGGGTTGCGTTCCCACCAACAATAAAAAACATGCTTCATGATCCTTTGGAAGAATGTATAAGCACAGTCAGACAAGCCAGTAAGTAAAAAGGAATGACAACAGATCACAACAGTCCACAAGGGTGACTTCAAAAGTTGTTCAATCACCCATCTTCCTCACCACACTACGTGACATTTACACATTTCCTTACCAATCTACGTGATACTTACACTTTCCTCCACACTTTCTCCCTTGCCTCTTTACTCACACAAGAAATCTCATTTCTTTTCATCTTAACAAATGACTACAAACAAGGAACTTTAAAACAAGAACTTTAACATGCATACATGTTGAGAAAAATTTAGTTGTAAAAACATGCAAATAAAAATATTTTATATTTTCGTATTTAAAAACCTTTCTTGCCTTTTTCTTTGTTGTGGGTTGATTCAAATCCACAACATGTGTCTGAGTGCTTGTAAATGCTTGACAGTTGTGGCAATATACATGTTAGGCAGCTGCAGTCCAAGGAACAGAAAAATGGAAAGATTTTTGAATGTGTGCTGCTTTTTATATGAATACCACATTTTGCTATCTCCCCAAAACACTGTTCTATGACTAAGAGAGGTAATTCACTTCTGCTACATGCTTTGTTTATTTTATATATTTGTTTTATCGTTTGTGGTTTTGTTTCCCACAATATCATATGCAGATTGTATTGGTATCATTTTGTTCAGACAAAACTGCTTGTTTTGGTGCTTGCAACAAGTTCTTAGAAATGAGAGGTTTGGTGCCCAACATTCATGTTTTAGTAGCATTCAGCAACTAGACAACTTTCTGCATAAACAGATGTGTTTTCAAACACAGCTGTATCTTCTGAAGTATTGTTCATAAGACAGTCACATCTCAAAGTTCTTGTGTACAGTCACTGTGACGGGGGTAGTAAGACAATATTTTCTTGACAAGTCCACAATCACTGGTCTCGGTCTCTTACATATGATGAAGAGTTTTTCATCATGCATAAGACAACATGCCATTAAAAACCCAGCATGCCAACTGAATGGTATTCCACTTTACTATACTAGTGGTATTTGTACCTACCTTGTACTTTCTCTGATGACCATACATCAACTATAAAATTTATTTTGTTCTACTTATCCACAAAACTACATCCATCAGCAAGGCCTCTGACTGGGAAATTTTGAGGCGCATGGACCACCTCTTAATTGCTGTTGTTCCTAGGTCCATCCTGACCTGGGGTAGTAGCAACTGTTAGGGTCCCAGCTATAGGTAAATAGTGTTGCTGTAACAATTGCTAACAAAAACTGGTGCCAGTATAGGCTATGTAGCTGGGCTGGGAAAGCCACATCCAGGGAAGATGAGGGTCACTTACAACAGCTGCACATCACCTAGGAACCTTCCCAGTGCTTTCTGGAATTTTCCATTTGTAGGAAGTCATGTCAGTACCTGAAAAACTTTGGAATTTTGTAGATTTTCTGATTTGGAAACTTTAGATAAAGGATGCTTAACCGGTATTAACATATAATAGATACAAATATATTAAAACAAAGGGAGACAGAGAAAGGGCAAAAATTACTATAAAATGGTAAGTTGAAAAATTATAACAAATGAAAAAAAAAAAGCTAACATGGATTCTCTGGTAATAATTATTTGGCAAAGTTTAACTTTTGTGCTCACAAAAAAAAGTATTTAAAAAAGACAGCTTTTCTGTTGACACTGCCAAGACTCCTTCTTTAAACTACCAAGACTCCCTCAGCAAAGTTTATTTACAAGATTATAAAAATATATGAACCAGGTATAATTCGATGTTTATTATTCACCATTTTATAAAAAATTATTATTCACCATTTTATAAAAAATTATTATTCATCATTTTATAAAGAAATAAATTTGAAAAAAAATCTTTTTATTAAAAAATTCATAAAAACCTACAAAATTTTCAACAAATCATGTTCTTTGGAATGCTTATCAAAACTTAATTTTAGTTTGCTAAATTTTGCTTAATTGCTAATTGATTTGAACTTAATAAAATTGTAACTAATAAAGATTGCATTATAATTGGTTTATATATTTTTATGATTTAGTAAAATTTTATAAATTTATGAATAAAAAAATGTTTTCATATTTATTTCTTTATAAATTGGTAAATGATAAATATTGCATTGTATTAGTTGGTTCTAATTTTTAGAATGTTCTAAATATAAAATCATTCTTGTAAATAATCTGATAAATAAATAGTGTTTAATATTTTTGTCTTAAATTCTCAAAGAACAAAGAAAATGTATAAATTCACTTTTATATGTTTGGGTCTTATTAAAATTCTCATCATCACTTTTTAAAACAATAAACATTGCTGAGGAAATGAAGTTAGTTCAAAATAATTGTGGTGTCAAGGGAAAAACCATCCTTTTGACACACCATTTTATTGCAGGCACAAAGATTAAACTTTGTCAATTAATGTATGCCCTTTCCCCCATAATTTTTCTCATTGTGCACAAATTCATATTTTCTTGTCTTCAATTGAGCTCTGAAGAGTGAGGATCCATAACTGGCTAGCTTTTTATTTTTTTTCCTTAATAATTTTTTGGTTTGCCACTATTTCTCCTTGTTCTTCCTTCCTTTGTTTATATGTTAATATATACTTTTTAAAATGTCCATTTTTAAAACCATAATGAGCAAAATCATAAATTATGTTCCTCAGTTAGATTTCTATGAGAAAAAATTCCTTTGCAAAGAATATAAATTATTTAGTAAAATTTGCAGAGGATAGAGAATTAATTTTTTTTTAACTAACAAAGTATCACGAAATATATTTCTAATCCTTCAGATTAAAGATTAAAGATCCTGAATGCACCAGATAGAAAGGACACTTCCTGTTATACTAGTATTCAGATGTATGCAATGCATTCATGTTTATGTATGCAAAATATACCTCTATGTATGTGTGTTAATATGTGGAAATAATACTAACATAACGGGCAATATAGTAGGTATATTGGAGATGCCACTAAATGAGAATAATTGTCCCGTGGCCTCATAGCAACAAGAAATTGTCATAATTGTCATTTCAATCACTACAGCATAATAAGATGGCCATATAGTTCAAATATAATTTTATTAAAATAGAATGGATACAAAATGGAAGAATATGTAAAAAGTACAGCAAGCAGTCAATAAATACACTTGGGAGAAGAAAAGCACAAATACTACAAAAGGAAAATGTTATGCACATAGAATTGTCTGTAAGCTACATCTGTATCTGTTATATTCCGTGCTAATAGGAATATATACTTGAAAAACAAGGTGGATAAAATAAGTAATGGTTTATTGCAAAAAACCAGTACAATAAGAATAAAAGTAACAGTTATGCACAAGGTCATCAGAAGTCAATCCAGTAGTGAGTACTACTATTGGAAGGTTGGTAGTTCTCACGTAAGTCTGAGTCATACTCAACAGATCCCAGCTAGTCTCTGTAGTCCATTGACTTACAGATACTTATAGGTAGTTACTACCTATAGTGTAGTCATTCATGGGGGTGACAGGTTATTCCATTACATCAGTATCCTAGTAAAGTAGAAACTTACTTAGAGCAGTAGTTTTTTTTTTTTAATCAGTGTCACCACAAGCAAGGAGTTACAGGGCATGGAAGAATTAGGAACAGAAACATCAATAATGAGCGAGAAAAGAATAATCAGGAGGACAATAGATAGTGATTGACGTTGTATTTAAATTTTTGCAGATTAAGGTTGGCTAGAAAGTGAGAAGTGCAAGAAAAGAAACTGTTAGAATAGAATTTACGGCTACTTCTAGCCAGCTCAACTATAAATTAATGAGATCTCAATGTCAGTCTAGCACTGTGCTTAAATTTAAAAAGTCTAGGTACCATATTGAAGAGCTCATCTGAACAATTACCATGAAAGTATTTATAGAAAAGGCACAGAGAGGCAACCTTATGGCGGTGGGAAAGTGACTAAAGCCAAGCCGCCAGATCAGAACCGATAATATTGCTGATTCTTCTTTGGATTTTATCAAGGAGCTCAAGGTACATAGCAGGGGCACTGGACCATATGTGCCAACAATATTCTAAGCATGGGTGAATGGTAGACTTATAGATACGTAAGATAGATTCTGGAGAGAAAAATTGTCTCACACAACACAGTGAATCAACTTTCTTAGCAGCGGAATGAGTAGTGGATAGGTAATAGGCAATGTTGAGGGGAAGAAGGGTAAAAAATCTTCCTTCATTTGAACAGCAACAGATCAACAATTAGAAGTAAAATAAATGTAATACTATGTACAAGAGAGATTGAAAAGTACATAATTCTGGCTGTAATGTTTCTCTTGCAAACTTCCTGCATTCTTAAGCTGGCAAAAATAAAATTTTATTTCTTTCTAAAACAATAGAATCATTATAAATCTTTACGTATATTAAGTATATTTAAATTTCACATGAGATAGTAGTAATGGGGTGCATGGGAAGAGAGAAGAAATATCTTGGTCTTCTCCACTCTCCAAGGTCAACTATAGGCATTAGTATATCCATGATACACAAACACCTTAACACAATAGAAAGAAAGACTAGAATAATCCAAAGAAATAAATTCCAAAAATGAAAATATTTTATATACATTTATATACAACAAAGAAGTATACAAATGTAGTCATAGTAAGATGCAACACCTACACATATATATACGAGATAACAATATATAAATTTTTATATATCAAGAATAGTTTTGGAGGAAAGTTGTATGACAAAGTGGATAAAGAAAAGTTTTCTTTTTGTCTTTATTCATACTGTTTTTTTACAGATCTATTTTATTTATTTATATCTGAATTTTGAAACACACACACACACACACAGATATATATATATATATATATATATATATATATATATATATATATATATATATATATATATAACAATTTAATACCACAGAATGCATAAATTGTTTTAAATAAACACTGTTTAGTGTTCATGTTTTTTTCTTGAACCAAGACACCTTTCAGGGACCAACATTGGCAAAATTATTGTATCAAAATTGGTATGAATAGATAAGTAATATGGAGGAAGATTTGGAGTACGTCTAAAACATGTAAATTAATGATTAAAATATATGTAAATTCAAAAGTTGTAAATACTCCAGTGTGAGTGTAAAATGTGAAAGAAATTAATACTCACATCCTCCAAATAAATGAAGTGACCGAAGAAAATTCTCCTTCTGCTTACATAAAGAAGTAGCTGTAATTTAATACATACAGCTTCTAACACTTGCAAATGATGTTTGGAACGAGCCTTATGCAAAATAGAAAATGAGTTGATAGAAAATTTGGAGAAGCATAGCTTGTTCTCCAAAAGGTGTTGTCCAATCGCAGATTAATGCACAGATTGCGGAACACAAATAATATATATATATATATATATATATATATATATGTATATATATATATGTATGTACGTATGTATCATGACTTGTTCTATATAGAGAAATTAAAACATATAAAAAAGGCAACAAGGGAGCACAGCCTTAGTGATATCTTTATGTTCTTATTTAAGACATGTAGTATTCTCTCTCAGTTGCTTAACCGAAAATGGCTCCTGCACGTTCTCTGTTGTAGGCTAAGCTGTAACTGAGCTATTCTCATCAATGGGCTATCATGTGATACTCAGTGTCCTCTTAACACAGTAGTTCCCAAACTTTTTTTCTTTGGGACACATTTTCAGAATGAAAATTTGCTCATGCCTCACCAAATTTTATGTGATAAAAAGTACAAAAATAAAAAAAACAGGGAGAGGGTTAAAAGGAGATAACTGCAGATTCAAAGTCAGAACATTATCATTGATAACTCTCTCCTCCAGTTTGCGCACCCTAATTACTATATTCTTAATACTTGATATGATGCAAAAATGTCACAATGATAAAATCAGTCAATAATTATTTATAAATATTTATATTGGGACTCATGCATGCAATTACGAGTAATCCATAATAATATTTTAAAGGGTCTCTCCTCCCATCTATGATATGTGGCCCTCCACTCTACTACATCTCAATTTTCATAAGGTAGCATTCATATAAAATACAAATTTTATTGTAACCTGATTATATATAATAATGGATCATATACAATATAAATGAACAATTCAACTAAAAAAATTGAAAGTATTTACGCTCTATCTAAATACAAAGTATTTGTTTTAATAATTCTTAGTGCTCTTATTATTACTGGAATTGTAGTGGTTTTAATGCCACATTCTTGTAATTCCTATTTTCTTCTGCTTCTTTTTCTTCTTTATTTATTTAATTTTTTTTATAAATGTCATTCTTCAAATAAACAATTTTCCCAGGAATAATTCACCTGTTGTACAAGTTGAATGCATGAAATAACATTGACTGTTTTCTGTGTTTAATTATTCATCTGTAATATTTTTTTTATTGATACTAATTTTCATTAATGTTCATTGTGTTGCAGGATTGCTAGTATATTTGGATAAATATTTACTCAACATTATGTTGTGGGAATCAACACTTTGGATAGTAAATATTTATGGGCTCCTGGAAAAATTATCACACAAACAATATTGGTGGATTCAATGTGAGTTCAGATAAAAATAAAGAACACAAAACATTAAATATAAAGCAAATGACAATGCATATATTAACAAAAATAAATTGCATTTGACAAAAGGAAAGAGACATGAAACTATGTATAATAAGAATATTCTTGTGTGTGTGTGCATAACAAGCGTGTGTAAAAGAGTCTAAAAGTCAAGAGAAAAAACCATGAAAATGAACGTGCCCCAGTGGGGGACACTTTTTTCCAGAGTTGAAAAAATCTAAAAGAGACTAGGGAGAGAAATGCACGCCTTTTTATGGGCTTAAGAACAGTTTTTAAGCAAAGTCAATTGGGATAACTCACAAATGTTTAAGGAAATTCTGTTTACTAAGATAAAATATAAAAATAATAATAAAAAAAAACAATAATGAAAAAATCCTCATAATAGTTTGATCCTGTGGTTTATTTATTAATAAATAGAATTATTTTGTACTAATTCTGAAAATTTAAATCTTTTTTTATGCTGGAGTCAACTTTTAAATTTTATTTACCGACACGTTTGGTTAGAATATTTTAATCGACATGGAGATATAATGTATTGTGTATTTATAAAGAAATATGACATAAACGTTATATAATGAGTAATGATTTTCTTTAATTACCAAAGAATTGAACTATCTGCTTTTTCACTTACTACTAAGCAGGTCATTACGAGAGCTCTCCTTTCAGTGAGATAATTTTGTTGCAAACCGGTGTCAACTCAAGAAATAAGTAAACAATACCCGTTGATCGATATAACCAGGCTTTAAAATAAACGGTAAGTTGAAGTTAAAAAAAAAAAAACAATACCCAGGTATATATATAGTTTTATATGTATAAGTATTTTTTACTTTCTTTCCATCTAAAATATAACCTTTAAATGAAGTTTTTAAATTTAAACATGAACGGTTTTCTCCCTACAAAATGTCAGTTGCATCCCGAAAAAATATTATTGTTTGCTGTTCCTTACCTTTCTACTTTCTAATAATTCTGATCTTAAACGTCTTTTTTTCTTTCCCCCAAAATGTCTTTAAAGTTTGTTTCTTAATTAATTCCGACACTTATCTGTAAAAGTCAACATGTGCATAATTAAATGTACACGATCTTTGTACTTTTTTTAATTTTTTAGCACATTTATCATCCTAACTAAAGCAATAAATAATAAATGAAATGTAATCTTCCAAGAGCAAAAACTGGTATCGCCTAAACTAAAGCATGCATACAAACCTAAAACTTGATGAAAATTAATTTTCTATCTGAATTTAAAATTGATAACTAACTTCAACAAAAAAAAAATTTGATTATTTTTTTTTTTTTTTTAAGAAATAAAATTGGAAAGTCATCTGTAGAAATATGTTGTGATCAGTATATTTTTAGTACCAGTTATACATTTTTATTTTCATAAATAACTTTTTCAATTTTAACCATGAAACCAAAAACTTTCAAATGATTACTACATTGGATCAAATTAAAAAAGTAATGACGGAATAATTTCCAGTCAAATTTTAAGTATGTATAAAAAAAAGCGTAATTAATTTACACGAAATTATTAAAGTTCTTAAAAGAAACAAATCATGCTGATAAAAAAGTAACAACAAGTATACTGTTTTAGGATACCTGTACTTAAACGCTCAGTGACCTAATCATCCTACTTATCCACTTCCGGGTCAGATAATACTTCTCCCTTGGGAGGGGGCTAGGGTTGATCTCTGGCACTTTTCGAGACATCACCAAAAGAGGAAGTGCTGTGGGGATTGGACTGTTTTTGGTCTGGTCCTATGAACGCGTGGAAATCCCATTTAAACTCGGCTTTGTGCTACATTTCGTTTGAGTGGGAGTTCAGGAAAATATTCACTTCCGGATTTAGTCAGTCCCCCCCCCAAACCCCCTCCCTTCCCAACCCCCTCCCCCAAACCCCCTCCCTTCCCAACCCCCTCCCTTCCCAACCCCCTCCCTTCCACCGGCAGATCTTCTCCCTGGGAGGAAAACCAGGATTAATTCCTTCCTTGTGCCTTTTGGCAAAATGATGAGGACTTTACTATTTTGGGCTTTTAGTCCCATGTAGGACCCCCACTTTAAACTCGACCTTGTGCCACATCCCCATTGTGTGCACAGACTTATTCAATTAAGTTTCTCAGTAAGATAAATCAAACTTTTGAAAATGCTTAATATTTTAGACCATATTAAAAAACTTTATTTTTTGCATTCACTGCATACCCTCTTAGCTACACAATTCATTAACTATTTAACAAATAACACAAATTTTGTAATGACAATAGAAATCATGTACATTGTTCATATTAACTTTGATTTTTATTACAGTTTGACTGTGCTGCCATCAGTACATGCATTTTCCTCCTATGAAAGAAATGCTTTTGGAATGTATTCAGATATCTGCATTTTAAATAATCCATGCCTTGCTACCAAAGAGAATTTTGTTAAATACCTATCTGTATTGTTAATATTTCCTCTTAAAAACCTTACTTGTATTGGAAAGTATGACATACATTAAGCTAATAAATGTTATTGTTGAATTATTTATTTTCTCATATATACATAAAGTGAACTCTCCTGTTGATTTCAATGTATGAGGACCCAAGAGTTCAGTTTAGAATTGAACTACAAGACTACACACACACACACACACACACACACACAGGTGATTTTATTATAATGATGAAGACTTGTGTAGAACCAGTCATATTTCTTTGAAGAAATGAGAACAGAAAGTGGTCTATAAAGATTCCAAACAGCTCTCAACCCTTAAGTTTGAACTCTTTCTTTCTCCTAGACTGATTGCCACCCAAAGCAAGAGAGCCCAGTCTGCATTGCTATTTATCTCATAACTGGAGGGAGAGGGATTCGGTGTGAAAACAGAATCAAATGGAATTTGAACTTTGAACTCCAACAATTTCACTTTCTGTGCCAAAAACTGTTACACTATCTGCAAACACACACATATATTTTTTATTACTTCAAACGTTATTTTTAGTGGATACCCATTTATTTTATCTTCTGGCTTTCATAATTGAGAAAGCTTAATAAAAAATAATGTGCCCTCTGACAGGATTCGGTGTGTTTCAGGAAAATCTGAATGGCTCAATATGTTTTAAAGGCAAAATAGAACCTTGTTTTACTGTGATGCTCTTTGTAGCTGAGCAGTAAAAGCACACCAGATCAGACAGTAGTTCCTCCTGCAGAGGGGAACACCAGTTTGAATCCTGCTGGAGGGAACATTTTCTTTTTAAATTTTCTCAAGTACATGAGACAGTAAACAAAATAAATACTGTTTAAAATAAATGAGGCATCTATTCAAATATGAGTATCGACTAAAAAAAACAATGTTTGAAGCAATAAAAATGTGTCAGATTAAAAGTAAAATCCATTAATTCTTTAGGAATTGCTTTGTATACATTTTGGATATGAAACTGAGCAAATATGTTTCATGAAAATTTGAATAAGTGAGTGTGCTTTAAATGTAAAATAGAACCATGACATTAAAAGCTCACTGGATCAGGTGGTGGTTCCTCCTTTAATGAAGGATGCAGGTTCAAATCTTGCCAGACGGAATATTTTATTTATTAAGTTTTCTTGAGTACACAGGATGGTAGACAAATACTATTTAAAATAGATAGAGTATCTACTCAAATACAGGTATACACTAAAAATAACATTTCAAGTAATAAAAATTGTTGGATAAAAAAATAATATCCATTAATTCTTTAGAAATATATTATATATATTGATTGGTTTTAAGTTTTTTTTTTAATTTAAGATAATAATGATTTAGAGATACATGTCTTACAAATGAATCCATAGCTGGTGGGAGAAGAGATGGATTCATACCTTTCCCAAGGTTGTTTGTGCATAAGTGAATGTAATGAATATGACTGGAATTGGAACTGTGCTCTCCAATTTCCACTTCTGAGCCATTATCTATTATACCACCTGCACATTCAAGCTCAATGTTGCTTAACTTCAGTGATCATATGAGAACTGCTGTTTCAACGTGATATAACCATAAGCCCTATATATATATATATATATATATATATATATATATGCATTGTGTGTATTTAGGTAAGACAACAGCTGATATGGATCCAAAGAGATACAGGCATTTGTTTTAAAGTGTAGATTGAATCTTACATTTCTATGAAGATTCAACTTCAACTAGATGTGCCTTAGACAGAAGGCACACCTAGTTGAAGTTAGTTTTCCCAATATACGGTGGACGCAATTACAAAGCCTGCTGGAATGTATTATTTCTTTTCTTTACCAGGCCGGTAAATGTTGAATTACACTGTTTAAAAAAAAGACAGTTAAGTCTATTCAAATACTTGTCTCCATTAAATATAACATTTAAATTAAGAAATATAAACTGATATTAATGTTATACTAGATAAGTCAATACTATATGGATGTTCACATTTTAAACACAAGCACAAATTATTTAGTACAAAAGAGCAGATTCGCGGTTGATTTTCACAGAACAAAATTGAATAAGAAGTTTACTTGGCAGGGCGTGAGTGAAGATTTTGTTTGTATTTCATTTTTCAGAACGCTTAAATAAAACACATACTTAATTCTATTGAGTATCGCTACCAATGTTTTCCTTAATGACACCATATTTAAACTATCTCACCAATAAACTACTTTACCATTAAAATATCTGACCAATACTACTTAAATTGCCGAATTTCCGTATACCGACGATAAGTCTGTAGTTAAGTAACGTAATAAACTATCTTACCAATAAACTCTCTTACCAATAAACTTTTTCACCAAAGGACTAATTCGCCTAGCAACTATCTTACCAATAAACTATACAACCAATAAACTATTTCACCAACTATTTTACCAATAAACTACATTACCTATAAAATACTTTACCAATAAATTATCTCACCAATAAACAATCTTACCTATAAACTATTTCACCAATACCTTATACTAGAGGTACTATCAAACCAACAGAATCGATGGGTACCCCCATCCAAACACGAATAAAAGCGGTCAAGACAGAAGTTTCACTGCATACTTCTTTATGTGTTGCGGCCGCTCAGGATGTAGGCGATCATGGCTCTCCTTTATTTCAGTTCCTTTGTAGCTCTTAATATTTTTTATTTCTCCTATACCCTGTGCCCGCCATCCATTTACTCAAGCTCATTAAATATGTTATGCGCTGTTTTCCTCTTGCCTTCAATACGTCCTGTGAGTGTCAACTTTTCCTAGCCTTCTTTCCTTATTATGTGCCCCAGAATTTCAACTGTTTCTTCCTGTTGTAAAGTATGTTTCATTTTTGTTTCCATATGCTTTAAAACTTCGTCGTTGCGCACATGTTCATTCCATAGTATCCTTCTGTAGAACTATATTTCTGTTCTTCATCTTTGAGGAGATTGTCCAGAATTCACTGCCATAGAGGAGGACAAATATCACGTAACAGTTCAGTACTCTTTTCTATCTTTTTTTAATACTCTGCTTAGCTTTTGGAAGGCATCTTTGGCTGTCCCAATGCGCCTTCGAATTTCAGTATCGTGTTTTCCGTCCTCTGTTAAAACATTTCCGATATATTTAAATATTTGTAATTTGTGTTCATTAATTTTATCAACTTTTCCAAATTATATATATATATATATGTGTGTGTGTATGTGAATAAAAACAAAATTAGTTTATTAGTAGTTTTCACTAAGCCTGAAACCGTCATAAGATTTTATCATATCACTTGATTTTACAAAGGTCTGGTATTGTCAAGCAGTCTCTGTATAACATGCATAGGAACATCAATAAATGAGCGTTGTTAGGGTGTTAGGTGAGTGTATTTGAGATGAGCAAAATTAGAATTTTCTTTATCAGTGCTTAAAATAGCCACCAAACACCAGATAGGCATAGCCAACTAGGCACTTTGCAGATGGGATGTTAACATGTTCGCTGATTTCTGCTGGAGCATCAAAAGAGATGAACCTTTTTAAAATCACTGTAGAGTTTCCAAGAAGAGAAGATTTATACCTTTGGATGGACAAAAATGAATGTATTTTTTATTCCTTTGTATCTTCTTTGTTTTGATTCAAAAATTGATGATACATGTTTGACTTAATTTAATTTTGTGTGAGATTTTTCTGAAAACCTTTTTCTGAACTGAAAATGCATTCTTTAACTTATTGGGATACTTTTTCTTTTATAAGTTATTCTAACCTGAAAACATTTAAGGTTGGTTTTACTTGGCTCTGGCATATCAATGTTAAATGGGTATTTTAGCCTAGAAATTATCTGTACTGAGAAAATGTGATGTGATGGGAAAAGGACTTGATTTTCAGATTCAGCATGAAAAAAGTAGCCCAGAAACTTATTCCCATTGCCCAACAACTTTTGGGTATAAAAAAATGTCAACTAGTGTAATGTACCCATTTTTTTACATAATCAACTATTTTACTGATTATTATAAAAACTGTTCTGTTTAAAAAAATATATCTTGCATAAATTTTAAATAAAGCATTTTAGTATATATTTAAACAAAAATTTCCTAAAAAAAAATGCATATATTTTAGAATATTTACATGTTCATTTTTAATTTTCATATTTGTATATTTAGCTGTAAATCTTTGTTAAAATACTAAATAGGATATTGCATTTTTGCCCCACCTCATACTGCCTGAATAAATATTATAATTTGATCAATTTAAATGAATTCTGAATGTAAAATACTCTAAATGCTAGTATTTTAAACTATATCGATAGTTCTAACATTAAATACTTTACCCTGCCTTATGTTGGCATTTCTGAAGATTGATTTGATGACATTTGTGTAGATGTTCTTCCCATGTTTATTTCCTGAAATGCGCTGACCTATAACCTTCACATTCCCGGGCCACTTAATAAAGTCACTGAGAATCTGTTCCATTTCCTCCATTTCATTTGTGTAGACATTCTTACCGTGTTTATCATGAGAACATCTACACAAATGTCATTGAAAAATCTTCAGAAATGCCAACATACAGATTGACTATTCTGTGTTCAGTTCGAAATTCAAACAAATATGACCTGAAGAAGGCTAGTGCATACAATGGCTGAAAAGTATATTCTCCCATAAAAGCTATATAAATATATATTACATTCAATTTTAGTTCAGTTTTTAATTTGTCTTGTCACTTAATATTTTCAATTCAAATATGTTCCTTATCCAAGTGCTGGGTTGCATTTAAACTGTAAAGTGTTCAATGTTTTTATAAGTGACACTGACCTTAAATATAGCTATAACCATAGATTATGTATGCATGTGTGTATGTTCTTTTTATCGAAACATAGTTCTAGGATGCTATTACAAATTATGTCTGTAATATGCATAATTCTTTTTTCAATTTCAATTTGAAATATGAGAGTTGTATACTGTTTGAAGGAGTTTATAAATTATATATTTTCAGTGTTTTCAAAGTGAAAAAAATTATATAAAATATATAACATTTCATGTAAGTATTTAAACTTCTCAAATAAACTGAGAAGTTAGCTTTGGATATTTTAGTGAAATAAATTCACAAATGAAAATTCTAAATATAAATGACAAAGAAAGAATAATTTGAGCATACTCATATTTGTATTCATTCATGAATCAAATTTTATCTTACATATTCTCTACTGCAAAGGATTATTATTCAAATATGTTAACTGCATTTCAGTATGGAGTAAAATTGTTTTTTTCTTTGGAAACATTGTGAAAATATTTTTCAGAAAATTGTTTTATTTTATATTGAAATTCTTTACATTTTAAATACAATTTTTAATTAAATAAAAGAAAATCAAGAATTATCTACAAAATAACAATTTACATTATTTACAAATGTTTATGAGTCAACTGAGAAATGGTTATTTTGTAAATAATAATAATAAATATGTTGACGCAAAGAAGTCCGTGAGGGCTTTGCGCAAGTCTGCTTCATTGGTGAAGGATTTCCAATGAAGATGATTATCCAGGGAGTGGAAGAGGTTGTAATCGGATGGCGCAAGGTCAGGTGAATAAGGTGGATGGCACAAAGTCTCCCACCCAAGTTGCTGTATGGTATCCCTGACCACTCGTGTGACATGCGGCCTGGTGTTATGGAAGAAAAGCACACCCTTGTGATTCACCAGTGCTGGCTCCTTCTGGCGCATTACCTGTTGCACATGTTTGAATTGCTGCGAGTATAGGTAGCAGTTCATAATGAACCACTTGACGACCTGTCCACCAGACACAAAGCATAATCTTGCGTGGGTGCATAGGCAGTCTTGCGGTGTGAGGGACAGCATCCTGAGGAGACAACCAATGTCTGGAACGCTTGGGAGTTTCATACAGAACCCACTTTTCATCACTGGTAAGCACTCGATTGAATAAGGATGTGGTACAGTGGTGAGAAAGCAGCGATACGCAAGCTGCCACTCGTCCCTTGTGGACCTCCAACAGCGTTTGCAGAACCCACTTGCTCAGTTTGTACGTCTTACCTAGGCGGTGCAGGTGAAGTCTAACTGTTTCATCGGAAACATTGAACTGTCTTGCAAGTTCACACGTTAGACTACTGTCCTCTTCAATGGCCGCCTTCAGGACTCCGTCATTCAAGACCTGTGGTCATCAACTGCGAGGCTCATCATGGAGAGACAAATCTCCCGACTTGAATTTTCGAAACCAACGCCTTGCAGTACATTCATCCACAGCACTATCCCCAGATGCTTGACATATGCGGCGACTTGATTCAGCTGCTGATAAGCCCACTTTGAAGTCATAAAGCAAACAGCCCTGTACGAGATCTCTTGATACTTCCATCCTTCTCACAGCTGTCCGGCTTATAACTGATGGCCGGGCACGGTGCGCATGTATTTTACAATGTCTGATGTTCCTACTTCTGGCTGTCTGAATTTGAAAACAATTGCCACACGCATTTTGTATTTATTTCAACTTCATTTAATGACTAATCAAAAAATGGACTGAACTTTTTTGGTTACATTGTATTTTCTGATGCAAAAATCTGTTGTCTCTTGATTGAATTTATTTCATGGTTTTACAGCTTATTTAAAGCCAGAAAATATTTTTGGATTGTAAGAACCTTTTGGGAGTAGTAATGATACAATTTCTACTAATTAACCCATAGCTGGGGGTGGGAGTGGTGGATTCATATCTTTCCCAATGGAATTTGCACATAAAATGTGAAAATAACGAATTGGAACTCAACTCTCCAATTTCCAATATTCATTACACTACTCTCACTTGTAAGCCTACATCACCTAGTATTCTGACCAGACTTGACACTGTTTAATGTTGATGATTGTACAAGGACTGGTGTTTCAATGTGATATGGCCCTAATCCATATATATAACTGACAGTTTAAACATTTCTGAACACATTGGATGCCATGCATGACCTCCATATGAGATTATAAATATAAAGCATTAATATATTGACTCAATCAAGCATGTGTTGTTATGTCTTTTGACTAATGTTTTGAAAGGAAATGTTATGACAATTCAAAGGTCTATTTGTGACTTCCTTTTATTTTAAGTGGCTGTATATCCAAGCTTACAGCGCCTGGTATTCTCAAAGTGGTCACACATCTAGATACTAAGCAAGCTTGCCTTTATTTAATGTCAGTGATCATGCAAGGACCAGTGTTTCAATGTGATAAGCCTCAGAGTTTCTGAATGAGACCTGGAGGCAACTCATACTACATGAAGCAAAGCCAAAACACAATAATACTATCACTATCATCATCATCATCTTAAGAAGAGAAAATATCCTGTTGAAAGGATTTGTTGTCTGAGGTCACTTAAAATTATTTGCAGTGTTTGAAACCATCACTATGCAAATTTCAATAATAATAATGATGATAGTGCCACAATGTCAACTCATAAAGTTATGATAAAGAACAATAATAACGATAAATATATAAATGTTTTTTAATGATTTGCATAATGTATAAGATACTTTGTGAGATTTGAATGTAAAACATAAATTTCATTTTAATCTAATTATTGTCCACATCTTCTTTTTATTCAGATCCATGAGATACAACAAGGCATTAAAAGCCCTTAATAAGCCTACTTCCAGATCACTCTTGGACAAGATGGAGCATATCTCAACATCTTCCCGGTATGCTATTGGGTTTAGGATTTAAAAAAATTTAAAATGAGAACCTACAAAAAATAAAGAATTGTTTGGTTGGCACTTGATGTCCATAAGGAGTTGGTGTGCTATCAAATAGCTTTATTTATTGATTGGGGTGTTTAAAAATATTTTGATATTTTTTTTTCTCTGTGAGCCTCATGACTACATTTTAAAAGCTGAAGGAGAGAACCAGTCATTTTGTTTGAATATTGTTTGGGGTTGTTTCAACTGTTTTCCTAAAAACACGTTAAAATTCAAAGCCTAAATTTGAGCTTACTTCTCATGTTGACTGTGATACAACCATAAATTATCTAACATATTTTTATAGGCTTATTTGCAAATTACACTACACATCTTTATTTAGACATACATATATTGGAAATACATTTATTGACATGAGAACAAAATCCATGCAGTGAAACCCCAGGGACAAATATATGCTTAATATGGAAATACATTATCCAGTCTTATTCTAATATAGATGCTAAAAAAAAAAAATTACAGCCACTCCGCACTTAATTTACCTGTTTAATGACCCACAGATTTATGATCAGCTATAAAATCTCATAAAATTAAAAATTTAAAAATTTCCGATCACTCGGCTTTGTATGAAAATTTTGATTGTGACTGTTTTCTCTTCTTCAAAATATATCAAAATAAATAAAATGAATAAAGTAAAAAATATATAAAATCTTGCACAGTATTTACGGAACACAAACCAAAGTAATATACAGAATACAGAGCTGATTTTCAAATTTGTTTATTACATTTACTATTAAACATGCTACTGTACTGTATAAACATTTCGAAATGTTACAAACGGTGCTGAAGTAACATTAAAGTTGACACAGACTCATTACACTCATAGTATGACTGAACTAGCAATCTGGTACACCTCACTTAGTGACCAGTTCATTTAACAACCAGGTTGTTGGAAAAAACAGAACCTGGTCATTAAGTGAGGAGTGGCTGTATCTAAATCCTAAAATAAGTTACAATGTCTCCAAACCAATCTTCTTTGCATAAACACATTATCCCTCAACTGTTGAGGCCATTTGAGTGTTCTCTGTGTTTCAAGACATTTCAGAAACAAAACCACTTGACTCGTCACATCAAGATTCATTCCGGTGATCGACAACACAAATGCCCGTACTGTGGCAAGGCTTTCTTACGTTCTGACAATCTCAAGAAACATATTCGCATCCACACGGGTGAAAAGTTTCCATGCCAGTTCTGTAATAGGGGCTTCACTGATAGTAGTAATTTGACCAAACATATTAGGACCCACACAGGAGAAGGCCGCCATCACTGTAAATTTTGTCGAAAGCATTTTGCAGGGTTATCGGCTCTTCAAAGACATGTACAAGAACACGAGGAGATGCAGTTTGTTATGGATACTGCCTTAATTAAAACTGAAAGGACTGATTCTTCTGACTATTCATCATATATAGAACAAAATCATGAACATTTGAACAAGAAGGGCATATTCCAACAATCTCAAAGACTAGCTTCTCATTTGTTGCTAGAAAGAAATAGAAATTCGTCTTCTAATGAACCATATTTGGAGAAGAGAAATTGTTTCAATTCTAACCTATTACCTCAGATGAAATATCAGGAACCACTTCTTCCAGCTGTGTCTGCATCTAGAAATGTAAAGAAGACTGGTAATTCTTTCAAAAGTTATTTGCCAAACATGCAAGATGATGATTCTTTGCTTAAACAGTTCCAGGTACTTCCACGAAAATCTTCTCCATTAACCACAGAAAAAGGTCTAATTGCATTAGAAAACCAAAGGTTGTTCCAGGAACAAAGCAACCTGCCCCATTCTGCGACTTCCAATGAAGATTCGCCCCTATGGCAGTGCATTATATGTTTTGAAGAATTCTCATCCTGCTTCCCGCTCCTCACTCACCTCAAAAGACATGCAAGTGACAGTATCCAAATTCCGGATTCTTGGGACTATGATAATACAACAGTAACAGAAGCCCCAGCTGTGGAGCAACTGAATTGCAGATATTGTCAAAAGGCTTTTACAAAACAGAGTGAATTATTAGCCCACATGGACCTAACATTGTGTAAAAACTGTGGTAAAATATTTGCTTGCTGTATGCTACTAGAAAAACACAGAGAGACCTGTAAAATTAATTGGATGGACAAAAAAGCAAGCAATGAATCTGAAGACAATGACAATAACACAGTCAGTGAGAAACTGTCTAAAATTTCAGTGAAAAATAATGAAGAAACTGAATTAGAAAATCAGATTCTTGATACAAAAGATTTTCCTCTTCTTACTGTGGTGAAGCAAGAGATTATTTTTTCTGATAATGAAAATGCAGAAGAGCTCGATCATGATTTATCAACAAATGAATCCCTACTGGCTGCTGTGGACTCGGCTCTTTCACTCAACAAAGCCTTATCATCAACTCCAACATCTCAGGCATCAAAACCAATAAAAGACAATCATATAGACTCCACTCAGATGCTTACTGACACCAACATTCACTCTCCTCAACAAAAAACATCATCAAATTCTATTCAGGAAATTCCAACTGAAACTATTTCTGATGCCATAAAAAAATCTCAGGTTTTTCATTCTGAATCCACTGCCAGCTTAGATATTCAATCAAAACCAGAAGACAAAATCATTTCTGCAAATCCCCCAAAGCCACTTATATTATTTGATTCCCATCAGCAAAATATTAGTCAAGATGTACCTGATTCTACCAAAGATGTCTCCCTTAATATGTTTGTTTATGAAGCTTACAAGTGTGCAAAAGCATCTCTTAATGTTAATGACAGTTCTCAGCACCAGAATCTTTGTTCTTCATCCACCATGTTTGAACCTAACATCCAATCATCTGGTTTGTTTGGTTGCCAGAACTGTAGAAAAAACTTTCAGTCTGTTTTTGAATTTAAGGAACACACAAAATTAATTCAAACATTTATCAGCAAGTTTTCTCCTGAGAATTCTTACAAGCTTGAAACTAGAAAGAAATGTTTGAAAGTTCATTTGCCAAATGGTCATTTAGAAAGAAATTTGGTAGAAGGTGATGCCCAGTTAAAACTCCCTAATTCTGAAAATGCACAAAACCAACCAGTTCAGCCACCAAGCATTGCACTAAATGCAAACAACAATTCCTTATTACTTACATGCAACGTGTGCCATAAAACTTTTTCCCGGTCAGCTCAACTGAATCGTCACCGGAAAATCCATCTCGGCATCAAAAATCACAAATGCACTTTCTGTCCAAAGACTTTCTTACGATCAGATAATCTGAGGAAGCATCTTCGTATACACTTGGGTATTAAGCAGTACGCCTGTGTGATTTGCAAAAAACGATTTACAGATTCAAGCAATCTTGTCAAACACAAACGTATCCACAATGCTAATCGGCATGGCTATTCTTGTAATGTATGCTGCAGAACCTTTCTAAACTACCAGAGTTTATACAAACACATTCAAACACATGAACCAATTCTTACAGATGGACAGTCAGCAGCAGATAAATGTTTTACTGATAATGATGGAGAGTCGGCATCATTAAAATTTAATCAAAAAACATCCAATCTTGGTGCCAAGACACATGCAAAGAAACATAAGCTGCAGAGTAAAATACTTGATGCCAATGTCTATGACAAACCTATTTTTGGCTCACAATCATCAGAAATGAGTAAATTAAAAGTATTAGCAAAACATGTAAATTCCCAAGTTAGTAAGAACGGTAACTTTACCGACTCTGGTTTTAATGGCTGCAACTTCAGTTCTCATCCAACTGAACCAAAAGTAAAAGTCGGTTCCTCAAATTCTTCTGAACAAAATCAAATCTCTTTAAGAAGCACTAAATTATCCCATGATCCACATTATGAAACTGTCTGTTCCTCCCCTGAAGAGTTTTTGGATTACCTAAAACAGTACAATGGAAACCAGCAAAAAACTAAAAGACAAGGATCACTGACCTCATCCAACCTACCTGAAGAACCAACATTGGAGAAGGAAGAATGGAACAATGATGTTCTTCAATTAATTGTTCCTTTACCCCAAGAATCAGCTGCAGCATTAAAGTCTGAGATCCCAGCTGTCTCTGAGAGTTCTTCAGTTAACACTATTTTTACTTCATTGACTGAGCAGATGAAAGATAATCTTACTCTGGATATGGTTTTTGGAGGCAAAATGGCACACAGTTCATTTACACAGAATCAACTGGAATCAAGCAATTTAGAACAACAAATATCTTGCATTTCTGAAGTAAGCGAAATAAATACTAACTCTGACCAACATTTTAACACATCAACAACTAACTTTTCCTCTCTGTTTGCATCCTGTGACTCTGTAAAAAATGGACCTGTTTCAGAGAATTTGGACTCTGACTTGGCAGCTTCCAATGGCTGCTTCATCCAAAATACAACTGAAGATAAATTAGAGATGAGTGCCTATTACAGCATGCAAACATCTCCTAATAACTTAGAACCAATAACAGAAGAGTCACAGTTGACTGAAGCATGCAAGCAACAAAATAAGAAAATATCTAAATATTCTGACCTCCATGGAACTTGTGAGAATTCAAAAAATTCTACTGATGAAAATTCCATAATTGGAAATTTGGCTACATATCTGTCTCAATTGAAAGATTGTTCACTTCTTATCAAATCCGAATAGTCTTCTCATGGCAACAAACTTCTTTCTGCTTTACTGGATACTACTGAAAACAAAGTGTCCAACAAGAAATCTTGTGGAACTTATTTCTCATAAAAAAAAATTGAGTGTTTTGAAGATGAGAATCATAAATGCTAAGTACTCTGCTAGCTTTGAAAGAAAATCTTGCAAAAACATTTTAGTTTTTCCTGAGTTCTTTAACAATTCCAATAAGAATTTACCAAAATTGGTTGATCTGGTTATGTTAGTTTTCAAGTAATTAATAAAGCATAACAGAAACGTGTCCACTATTTTTGCATAATTCTACCTCTCTCTGTTCAGACAGAAGTGAGGTGTGCATCTCACTTTTAAACCAACAGCAAGCTTGATGAACATTACTGCAATTGAATTTGACCCTCACTGGATAGTCCATACTTGTAGTCTTGTATCCTACTAATACTAAACTTTAGTTAACACACACACACACACACACACTGTAAACAGTTAGAAATACCTAAAAATATGAGAGCTTAAAGCCTTATTCATCAAATGAGAGAAAGAAGAAAAATGGTTAGATTTAGACTAAAAATATAACCATTTTTCTTCTTTCTCTCATTTGATGAATCAGGCTTTTAGACCAAAATGTTTTTCGATATGTGAATATGGTATTGTAATTATCATATTTTATTGACATTCCTTTATTTATAAACCTGGTCATAGCCACTTTAGAAAGTCTCAAATGCAGCAATATATCGTCTTAAGGATTCGATATCTTGTTTAAAGTATCTTCTCGTTAGCGAAGTGCATAGAAATCCGCCATTATGTCAAGAGCGGTAACTCATTGAATCCTCTTAAATTCCTTTTTATGTAAACAGAAAAGAACAAGAAAAGCCAGTCGCTCCAACGGGAAATCGAGACAGATTTTATTTAACTGAATTTTGTCTTTTTATTTCTGTATATACGAAGAATGAAAATAACTCAGAGAAATGTACTTGTATGTAATCAGTGTTTGTTTAACAAATAAGAAATACGAAAGTAATATTCACCACTGTAATGCGAGTTTAATTAAATATGGAAAAAGATATGTTTTGAAATGAAATAACATTTCAAAATAGAAAATTTAAAAATACTTACATATGGATGGATTCTTTCTTCTACAGGACAAAGAAAATTACATAAAAAAATTAGAATCATTCAATGTTTTAAAAATTTGATAGAAAAAAATTGTATTTTACAAATCATAAGAACTTGTATTTGTAGGTGTCATTCACTTTCAGATTTCATTCATGTACCCTTGGCTAGCATTAAAAAATATTGTAAAAACATTTAAAAAAAATAAAAGTACCTATGCAAAATGAATGTATATAAACTTACATTGTTTAAAATTTGCTACATTTATGGGGGAGAGGTGCTCATTATCAGGGATAGAGCATATGTAGATATAAACAGGGTGGACATAGAAATCAACACTGCATGGTGACTCAGTTTCATGCTTCAAGCAATCATCAGACAACATAATGTCAATTTATATATGCTTCCACTGTTTATATCACTCACTCTCTCTCACGCACACACACACACACACACAGGTATTTACCAGGGTGCCCACATAGCAACTGGATGTGACACAAGATTGAGGTTTAAAGTGGGTTTAATGACTGTACCACGCAAAAATTCCCAAGCCCCCTTCTCTTCTCCTTTTGGAGATGCCTCAGGGCCCGGGCAATACTTAATTATTCCAAAAGTTTTAGATACATGCATACATAATCTTTTATTTAATAAAAGCTATTTTTTCTTATATTAAAATATGAAAAGAAAACCTTCATTTATTTATTTATCCAATATTGATTACCTGTACGTGTGTTTTTGGAATTACTTTCATTTTTAAAATTGGCTAATAGGACACCCACACACAGACACCCACACTAGGTATCCGCACAACCTGCCCATGTATTTTTATTTACATGCTATTTATTAATAACAGATTTTCTTAATTCCTGATAGTTAATTCAATCCTTTCATAGTGAAGAATTCCTGTTCTAATAAACATTATTTAATGAATCTTATTCTTATTTGTTGAAAAAAAAACAAAAAAAAATCTCTCCAACTGGAGTTCATGTTAGTTGAAATTTGTAGCTCTGTCCCTCAACAAAAGAAACATACCTCACTAAAAAAAAAGAGCATTCTGTTAACAAAGTATTGTTTAAACTTTTCTTTCTAAAGTTTAATAATTTAATATTATTCATTATTATGAATGTGTTTAATTTAGCTATTGAAAAAAAACTTGTACAACAAAGATAATTGAAATAATTGTATATAATTAAAAGGCTGAATTAAATTTAGAATAAAAACATTTGAGCCAAAGAAAACATTAAAACCTCCTTTTGAAATGCAATAAAACGTATAACAGTCATGTAACCCATTAAAAATATTCTACGTCGGTATTGCAAATTTTATAAGTACATAAATGTACTGGCTGTTAAAATAATGGGGAACGTGTATGCTACAATTCTCTTGAATTATAGTCAATCTGTTTGGAATATCTGCGTTCTAAGATCTACCCATTACTTTTTACTCAAACGCCAAAAGGGAAGTAACTGCTACTTACGTCAACATTTTTTCCTGTAAATGTAGTTTTGTGCCAGAATTGGTTAATCAAATCAAATTCTTTTATGATATTATACACAAACTTTATTTTTATTACAAGTACGATCTAACTCTTGTTGTTAATATTATAATTATTTATTTGTGTATTTATTTACTTTATTCTATAAATTAATATTCTATTTCTTTTTAAGTGATCTAATTTTCACAACTTTGGGAACATTCAACAGTATATAACTAAAAATACAATACTGATAAAATGAGAGAGACTGCCAAATGATTCTCTAAGAAACCGTGTTGTCTTTAATTTTCTTTAAATATTGAGATCAAATGAAATATTTTAACAAGAAAATTTCCCTGAATTTTTTTACTGCCTGATAAAAATAAACAATGAACAAATAAAGTCAAAATAATTCATTTTTCTGATCTCTGACATTGGAATAAATAGATAACTTCTTTTTTTTTTATCCATAAAATTTCATATATGTATAAAAATAATTTTTTTAAATAAAAAAAAAAAATTTTGCTGTTTTGTTGTTCCTTTTTTTCTTTATTTGACCAAATGCGGTTTGAAAGCTTAAAATAAAAAAATAAAAAAGCCGAGATTGGGTGTATCAATGTGAAGTAAGTGGGGCTTGGTAATTTGAATCTCCTCTGCTTCTTCTCAAATTTCCTTCTTCCTCTGTGTCTCTTACAACCTTTCTTATACGTCCATTTTTTTTCCTTTTCAACTAGCATGTTGCTTCATCAAGTTTGCCGAAACACTGTCATTCTCCCTCATCATTCGTTTGTTTTCTCCTTCTCTCCTCTACAGTAGAGTTCACCCAACTTAGTATTGTGGCTGAATCGGTCCTTACTTCCACTTCTCTTAACCCCCACTTTAAAGTCAAATTAACGCCTTTTAGCACCGCATCTAATTCAGCCACATTGATGTGGTTATAGTCTTCCTTTTTTTTTCTCAGCCATGTCGCATCTTCCACCACCAATCTCCACGACTACATTTGTAGCAATACTGCTAGCATCACACCACACTACTCCTGTTTTCATTTTAGGGATGTGTCAAGTCCAGTCATGGGGTCCTCTTTATTTACCTCAGCTAAGATCTCTTGTATCACAGTGACAATTTCATCATTGACTTTACATTCCCAGTCTATCCCGCATGCTCTTCTTTTCATGTAGCTGCATGTCGCTCGCAGCCATCCAGCAATGGGATACTGCCCCAACAGTTTTCCACAGACCAAGAACAATTCCTGCCTACACATATTTCCTGTCAGCTGTGGGACCTTGTTTCCCCTTCTGAACACCTGTTCACCCACTTTTCATCTCTTCAGCTTAAGGCCCAGTGCTGCTCCTACCCCTAAGGGTTCTGGTGGCTTTGCTCTCAATCCAAATTCCTTAAGATGAGTCACCACTTCCTCTGTTAATACCTTTGTTATATCTATCATGATGTTGTCAATGTACAAATCAGTGGCTTCTCTTGTCTTATTGCTCTTCATCAGCACAGTTTTTAGGACCTCTGCCATAATTTTTTCGAGTCCAACCCCCGACTGAGTCAGGCAGTAAGTTTTCCCCTTATAGTGCACCAGCTGGTACTACCATAGTTTCTCCATGACATGTAACTGCCAACTTAATGTCCACGATCATAGTTTCTCCTGTCAACTGCCTCCCCTTTTCAGCATACACATCAGTTATGTTGCTCCAAGTATGGCATTCTGCAGAATGGTTCAACTCCTGAAAGTCTAATACTGGCCAGACCTTTCCTTTTGTAGCTTGGGTCACTGCCATCAACAATAACACTCCTTTCACTTCACCCTTCAACAGTAAGAAAATATCCTCCCTAATCCATCTTTCCAGCTTCTTTTAAAACTCTACTCATTTTTCTTCTTTCAGGGAATTCTTGTATTCCACCTTGTTTTTTAATACTAGTGTCTCTCCTATCCAATTCCACAATCCATTCCTTTCCATCAAACTCTGTTTTGAAGTCCTTGTCCTCAATTTTGCAAGAGTTTGGAATTTGGGCAGCTGTGGCACAGTGAACCTCTTCAAACTTCACCACACCATTTTTTACAGGCACCTTCCCAGCTTATTGATCATGTCTCACCATTCCAGACTCCATATTGCCAAAATAGCTTGTGCTTTGAAAGCTTAAAATAAAAAAATAAAAAAGCCGAGATTGGGTGTATCAATGTGAAGTAAGTGGGGCTTGGTAATTTGAATCTCCTCTGCTTCTTTCAGGATCTCTTTCATCCTTCCTTCCTTCTCAAATCTCCTTCTTCCTCTGCTTCTCTCACAACCTTTCTCATATGTACTTTTTTCTTATCTGGCTAGTATGTCGCTTCATCACATTCACTAAAACAAATAGCCAACACCTATTTTCAGTCAAGTTTTACAGTTTCCTTCCCATAATTCATCTTTTTCCCCAGTTTGCCATAATATCTCTCTGTCACCGCTTCTTCTCCACCACCATGAGGTAAGTGACATTCCATTTTTTCTTCTTCCTTTCATTTAAACTATACAAAATTTGACATGTAATTTTACAAGAACAAATGAACTTTTCTTTTCAATCATATTTCAAAATAATTTAATATTAATATTCAGACTCGAATTCAAATTTTTCAGTAATTATCACAATCAATATGAAAATTGCTGTTTTTGTTAAATTATATCACTGGTATTCACAAAGTTTATATCTGTTAATATGACATTGCTTACTACTCTTTTTATACTCTGCTTCTTAGGATCACAAGCAGAAATATGTGCATATGTATAGATGTGCAGGTGGTGCAATGGATAGCAACTCAGAATTAGAATTTGGAGAGCCATGTTCGAATTTCAGTCAAATCTGTGACATTCACTTACATGCAAAAACCTTTCCTAAAAAGGTATGAATCCAGCTCTCTTCCCTCCCCAACTATGGATTAATAAATCTGTTAAACATCCAAAACAACAAGGGCGGTGAACAAGTTCAAATCCAAAAGGCAGGAAAGATAATTAATATAGAAATCGGGAATCACAAGTCCAACATAAAAAGTCCAAGAAGCAAAATAAAATAGGGTCAAAAATCCAACTGACAGAGTCTAACAGCAAACAAACTCACTCATGAACCAAAAAATACACGCTGTCTTCATCAAGAAAAGCAATGGCTTTTATTGAGGTAAATTTTTTGATTGATCATGATAGGGAGGATAAAAAAAAATTACCATATGTAAGGCAGTAATTATCTAGGATTTATTGTTTTTCTTTTTTTTTCTATTTTTTTTCTTTTTTTTCAGCAAACTGTGCACAGGGCATAAACTCTTTTTGGAGTTGAGTGATTTTCCCATTCGCCATAGTTAAATAGAGTAGACTTGGCTCTTCAACTTGGATTGGCAACCAGTATAAGAGAAGGACAATTTAAAAATCGTATGTAGACTTGGTGAAGCACATACTATGCAACTAAGGACAGCATCACAATAACTGATCTCAACTTCGGTTAGCCCCCTTTTCTTTTTCTTTTTTCTTTTTTATTGGATATGCAAATCAGGCTATACAAATATATCGGTACATCTTGTACTTCTACTATAAATTGTTTAATTTCCAGGATTTCTTTGCTTTCTTTCTTTCTTTGCCTCTTCACTGAGATCTTTCTCTTGGACATCTTGATCAGTCTATGATCTACTCAAGGTATTCTTCTATTGTTACATCTTCAGTGAATATTTTGAAGTCCTCAGCCCTGTTGAACATCTGCAACCATGTCTTCCTTTGTTTCATTCTGTAGAGACATCTTTCATTGTTGTTTTGCAAAATCATCACTGGATATGCCAATGAAAAGCTCTCTGCCCTTTATCTCTTCATATTTTTCTTAAGGTCATATTTGATTTAGAAGGGCTACCATATTGTTCCTATTTTTGCTATAATTGCCATGCTGCTGTCTCTGTGTTATAAAATTAACTCTTTCAGAATCCAACTTATTTTTATATCAGAAAAACACATTTTTACAAAGCAATAACTTTGAAGAAAAAGTTCTTTAAAATTTACCAAAAGAGGATAATTTTC
The DNA here is from genome assembly GCA_964036315.1 of Acanthosepion esculentum. Classification (NCBI taxonomy): domain Eukaryota; kingdom Metazoa; phylum Mollusca; class Cephalopoda; order Sepiida; family Sepiidae; genus Acanthosepion; species Acanthosepion esculentum. The sequence continues at coordinate 37,126,478 of OZ038501.1, forward strand.
TGTCTGGAAACATTTTCAGCAATAATCTAAATTAATGCTTAAAATAAAATTATACCTTGTGCTATTTCCATAAAAGGCCATTATAGGATTCAATAAGTTAAAATAAGGTTATATTTGCTGTGTAAGTAAACTAGATTTTATTATTTTAAAATATAAAATATTCAGATAAAGATACCAGAAGGAAACATCATTCCACAATTTCTTTAACAAGAAAATGTTTTTGATTTGTAAAATATTTTTAAATATCCAGTAATGTTGAAGAGCAAATGTAAGGAGTAAATGGGAACTTTCATTTTACCTTCACAAGAGAAACTGAAACTATTGCAATGTGTAATACTTAGCCTGGCCTTAACGGTTCTGTGTTATGAATCAAATGAGAAAAAACAGTTCTCAAAGATATCATGTACAGACAAAAGTTCAAATGAATTTTAGTGATTTAATCTAGAATTATTGCCTCTATAAAACAAATTTAAATTCAGTATATTTGGGCTGTAATTGTTCTTTTAAAAATATTAAAACAATAGACATTTTATGTCTATTATATTTAATGATCTTTTTTTCTCTAATGTAAGAATATCGTTTTACAAATGCATTCATTGTGTGCGGATAAACTGGCCAAAATTTATGTTGTGTAGTAACCAAGCTTTCACCGCACATGGGTGTGAGTGAGAAAAGAAAAAATGTTTTAAGTAAATTGTACGATTATTTTGTGAAAACAAAAGCTTATAGATGCCAAAGTTAAAATTAGTTTCAAAGATTTTATTTCTTTTATATTTTTATTCATGTATTTTTTATGTAAATCTAATTTTCTATATTAAAATATTCATTTAAATCTCACCAATTCAAACAAAACATTTGTTAAAAAAAGCTTCATTTTGGTTATCTCCCTCTACTCATAAGAAAACATTTATCTATTTTGACATACTTGAGAAGATTGTATAGTTTTATTTCATTGACCAGAATCCAAAACTAAAGTATTACCAATAAAAGCGTATGTGGTATATGGATAGAAATACTAATAAACAATGCTACCAATGTAAAGTAACAATATGTAAAAAGTTTAATAGACAAAATACATAATTGAATATACTGGTATAAATACCCTTGTTCTGAAACAGTTACTATATAGGTAAGAATTCATATATATGAAATTATTATACAAGTTGATCTAATAGTAAACAAGCTTTTGTCTTATGTCAGTTTATGGCATAGGTGAGACATGGCAAAAAATGGTTGAACAATGTCAAACAATAGACAGAATTGTTGATGGCTGCCATTGATAGATCATTGTGAAGGGGATTTAGTGGATCTAGTGTGGCTTTTGCATTCGGATACCCCCCCCCCACTACAATTACAAAAGTGAAGATGATGATGATAATGAGACATGGTTATTAAGTAGCTACTGGGAACAAATACAAAAAAAAAGGAAAAACAGCAACAAAATGGATTAATATGTTTGCAATAGGACTAACAATGAACATCCAAGTTCATTGTCATTCATTGTTCTGCAAAGAAACTTGCCATTTTCAATAATTGAAATGCTTGAATTTTAATTCAAGATTGGAATGATAAGCATTTCGAAATGAAATTTGTAAGAAACTTTATTTTGGTTAGCTTCCTCTCATAAAAAAACTAAATTTATAATATAAAGATAAATTTATTTAAAAAAATATTTGCTTCATTAACTAACAGGAGTCAAAAATTTATAAATCTGTAACTAATCTCATGTTATAAATGTGTATATTTATGGGTTTGAGATTATAATGTATCTTTTAGACTTTTATAATTATTTAGGGAGAGCTTTAAAGTTATTTTTTTTTATTTTAACCATTTCACCCTAAGCAAACTTAGAGTAAAAGAGTCTGAGAAAAACATTATTAAGGAGAGAGGACAACAAAAGAACAGGATTTAAGGAGATAGAAGATGACAAAGATTAAAGATGCATTTAAATTTTTGAAAATCAAAGTTGACTGGAAAACAAGAAGCTAGAAGAGAGAAAACAGCAGTGAAAATATATTGTGTTTGGATATTTTTAGATAAAAATATTAAGGATCAAAATTAAAAAGGATTAGAAAAAGAAATACAACCAGAGGTTAATTTTATTCATATTTTCTGACCTGCCAAAAAATTTCTTGAAATCCAGTTTTAAAAGATTTTTCAAATAAATGTTTCTTTTCTGCAAGTCATTATAATTCTTTAAAGTCATTATAATTTTTTTAAAACTTGATCTCTTAAATCAGATTGTGAAAAAAAACTAACCATGTAAAATTGTCAATATTCTTACATTCAAAAATTAGATTTGTCTGGCTAGGGACTTTAAAAATTGTAAAAATTAAAATTGTTGTATGTGTTTGATTTTGGTATCTCCAATTTGAAATTTGCATGGTGGGTTGTACCTTTTACTAACAACCATGCATTCTGTTGATGTCGGATTCTTTCTTCTCACTTTCTTTCACTACCTTCTTTAGGAGTTCTTGTAGTTTCCTTTCTGTATCTGTTATCAACAATGTTATTTGTATATCTTATGTTGTTAAGATTGTAGTTGCCAATAATGAATCCTGGTAGGACTTCTAATTCTCTCAGAATTACCTCACTGTATAGGATGAATAAATCCTATTTTTGTATATTTCCTGAATTTATTTTCTATCCATAGCAGGCAATTTACTGCCAAAATATGTTCTGGATTATTCTAATATCCTTCCCAAATATGTCAAGGTTACATACTTACTGGAACAAAAGTAGACTAATTAATCAATTATGTAATATTGTATTTTAAAATATGAAATTGCCTTAATGAAATGTTTATTTGAACAAGGAAGAGTTTTAAAATCAACTTTATCAGTATTGAATTCTGTTTTATTTATTTTTCTGTTTGATTTTCTAGGATGAGGAGATATTGTTTACATTCATACTAATGTCCCAATCTTTATTATTGGCATAATGTTTCAGTTGTGTCTTCCCTACCTTCATCAGTGTTTTGTTATACTTTGCTTCAAAAAATATCTCTTTCTGATTCACTCTACATGTTGGCCTGATGTGAATGTTAAGAAAACAAAATCAAAAATAAAAATATCCTCCATGCAGGGGCTCCCAGCATCACATCTGGCCTACCAAAAAAAAAAACCCATATAAAATAAGCCAATCACGAATGTTGCTACAGAAAAAATCATGAACAAAAAATGAGTTTTGGAGCCATCAAGCTTTCTTTTAAGAAGGTCACTCATAACAACTAAAACAGATTCGCAGTGAACAGGCCAGCTTCAAGTAATCTGCCGTCGGCCTCTCACGGCATCATTCTGTGACCTTGGTTAGCCAACCCAGCACGGGCATCAACTCTAGGCCATACCAACTCTACCCTTCCTCCAAGTTGCTTCACTCACCCACAAAGAGACAATCTGCTCACATCTCAGAATTTTATATTAAGAATTCATGTTTTCTTTTCCTTTAGCCTCACCAGTGGTACTTGTTGTTTCCTTTGTTCTCTTACACTACCATGTGTGCTTATAACAGTTTGTTCATCCAGGTAACTTTAAGGGAATTTCATACTGAACCTGTTCTTTGATCTGTAGATATAGATTAATTTTGTTCTACTATCCATGTCTAAGAACATCTTGTTCTTTTTTTTTTTAGTACTTCTTGATTATTGCTTGCCCTGTTTTCACTAAGCCCGACTTTGTACTACCTAGCTCAGGGATTGAACTCACAATTACTATGCACAAACTAAAGCTTAAATTCGCTAAACTATTGTTACTATAAGATAATTTATTGTTGGTTCAGCAACTTGGTGGCATAGTAATAGAAAATTAAATAAAGGGTTCAGTTTGAAATTCCCTGGATCAACACACCCTTGAAGAAGGCCTAATGGTACAATGACCAAAACTATTTATTTTTGTAGTTATAATAATTTTATAAATTCAAATCTTTACACTGTAACAGGAGTTATTAAAAGTTAAAGAGTTGTGTCTCTTTAATTTTAGTGTCAGTATAAGCCAAGCTGGTGTAATAAACGTAAGTTGTATTAACATATATGCTCAAGCTAAATTAATAAAATGAAATTAATAAAGTGAGGATTTCAATTCTGATAAAATTGAAAATCGTTTCTCAAATAGGAAAGTTGTTATCGTTGTTAAACTTTTAATGATTTTAATAGCAATGATTTTTTTTTAAGTATAGAAAAATATGAATATCTTGTGGGATTATCCTTACATGGTCTGCTAGTGGATTTCTCTCAATGTCTGAAAAATGGCATGGTTATGCTATCTAAAAAGAAAAACTCACACCTTCCTCTTTCACTCTCAGCCACAGGATGCAGTAACAAGATGGTATTCATCACTGCCAAAGGAAATTTCTTTCCCTGGGCAAACCAACTTCCTAATTTCAACCAAACTACATGGCACTCTCACACTCACACACCATATAAATGTACATTTCTGTCCTTTTCTTTTGAATTATTATCAGTATAGGGATAAATATAAATTTCTCTTCTTTTCTGAAGTGTATTGTTCTTTATAATGGCTGGTTGCTCATTTCCAAGTATGCCTCTCTGCTAGGAAGGCTAGCCAATCCCTGTTGCAGACACCTGCACAGGCACATTTGTGCTTGTTAAACACCTCCAGAGACCATCAGTAGTTTATACTACAACTATGCTGAGTGGACACTAGTTTCTCAGAGAAAATGCATCATCTCGCATGTTTGGGCAAGGCCAGTGCACTCAAATCTTCAGTCACAATGACTTGTGACTTCATGCTAGCACAACCATTGATGAACTCTGTCACAAGGTTTGGGTCAACCCATGGTGTGATTTTTTCAGGCATTTTTCAATGGTGCCACATGCTGGGATTGCCTCCCAAAGCTGATAATATCAAGGAGTCTCCTTCTCGACAAATGACAAAATCCACGTTACATGGTGTTATGGTAATTTACCCATGCATGCATGGACTTTTCCAGCTATAAATAGGAGCAGGTACTGCTTTTGAGGGGGAAGTTTCCAGCAGTCAGCTCTGACAGACTGAACGTTCTTGCTATAACACTCTCGTTTGTATATGTTTGTATTACTGTTTCTGTTAATATATTTGTTTAACTCAATTCCTCTCTTGTGACTTTATTTCTGGCCCTAACAAGGCCACAACACATAGAAAGCAAACACACTCAGTCACATGTTCATTTGTTCTTTATATAAATATATGCAAAATCTTCCACATGCTGAATTCAGTTATTTGAAAAGTCTTCAACCTCATTTATCACAATTGGTAATGCTTCAACATTAAAAGGGTGCCCCAAGCCCCCTCAATCTAATTAAATGTCATTCATTCTTCATATTTCATTCAACCTCTCCCACCAAAAAAAATAAAATAAAATACTTATTTCACTCTTGGGTAAATCATTCACTAGTTTTAGAAACTCTGTCTTATTGTACCTATATCATGCTACTGGAGGAAGAGACAGATACAATCAAGTAACTAATTTGTACTGAAAATGTTATGAAGGACGCAGCATAGTACCAGAATCTCCTAAATCATGAAATTGTGGGGATTAGTGCCATCTTGTCTGCCAAGGTGCCTGCTACATGGCACTGTTCAGAACTATAAAAGGATGTTAGGATGCACCTTGTTCAACTCTTGTTTTTGGCTAGTAGAATATATATATATATATATATATATATATATATACTAGCAGTAAAGCCTGGCACTGCCCGGGAGTAAACTTCATGTGAACGGGAGGTCATAACCGCCATACTCATTTTGTACATGCATGTAAGGCTGAAGTCTAGTAGAACTGATGGCTGCTCACGTAAAAAACGTAATGTACACAAGTTGTCGTATTCATCAGCACAACGGAAGAAAAAATTGTAAGGCTTAAAAGGAAGCAATGGACAGCCATGGTAGCATCAGCCGTTTGCCATTACTAAGACACCTCCAATTAAAAGTTGTCAAGTTCAGTACGAACACGGGCCCTAGGAAGTTTTTGGTGAGTTGTGGCAGATGGCTTTATATTCCGATGGGATGGTTTTATTATCCCTGAGTACAAGACATTGCATGAAGCCCTGTGTCAGTTGCAACGTAGTAAAACACAATAGTGTGAAAGGTAGACGCGTCTTTTGCCCCAAAGACGGTGCTGCCACTATTGCAAACAGAACCACATAACAGATGCATGGGAAGGTGCCAGGGCAAGTATTTGTAAGTGGCACAAATCTTTTTGTAGTTTTTAATAGCCAGTTGAGGCAAGCATGAAGTGCACATAGTGTTACCTAAAGCAGACCTTATGGTAAGTGGAGAAACACACCAACGATGTACGACAGAGAATGCATATTATAATTCTGCATGCTGCTATTCTTTTATTATCCCACTTATTTTGCTGAGGCCTGAATTGTGTGGACGCACTCGACTTCTCTGACAAATCCACCTTCCCACATATTGGTTTTGTGTTACAAGTTGTAACACAAAACCAATACGTAGGAATGTAACTTACAACTGAATATAGTTACATGGTTGACATTGAATGCAGCTATGGTGGGGTTTAAATGATAAGGGAGCATCTGGTGAGCAAGACAACCTTTAATGAAATGTCTTACTAATGGCAAGTGGATACTACGACGACCTTTAAATAAACCGGGTTCAAAAATGAAGGAACCTACAATGCAGCTGACATAAAGATGTGTACATTGCGTTTAAACGTGACCAACCATGGGCTATAGGACTTCTGCGTAGGTAATATTTTTAGTTTTGTTTGTTGGAGAGTACTAAACGTAAACGTTATCCTTACCCTCGACTCGGGAGCAGCCTACGTAAAGCTGTCCATGGGCGAAACACTATTCACCTAAATGCAGACCCACGATGCTGAGCATCTGTCCTTGTCATTTGGCCATTGTTGTTGAGCTGTGCTTGCCATACCCCAGGACTTTCTGAAGCTCTGGCAGACACAGTAGATCTGGAATCCCTCAAATGATGATTAGCGGTCTGCACAGGACTTTCTAAAGCTCTGGCAGATGCAGTAGCGCTGACATTTATTAAACAACGAATAGCGGTTTGTTGAGGTTGTTCCGAAACCCTGGAAGATGCTGTAGCCCTAGCATTCCTAAGATGATGCGAAGTGGTTTGTTCAGGGCTTTCTAAAGCTCTAGAACATGCTGTAGCACTGGCATTCCTTAAAAAATGCTGAAGGATTGTCTGTGTTGGGGACTCGGAAGCCCTAGCCCTAGAAACGCGTATTGCGTCCTGTGAATTCTGTACTAAACGCTCTTCAGTTGAATGTCTAGCACATTGTGATGACATAACTGATGCTATTGATGCCAGCCTTTCAGTCCGTTCAGCGGTACTTTCCATGGAGATGTGGATAGCAGAGCATGAGGCCATCTGAGAAAGGCGCAACGAAGTTTGCTCTGTGGTTTCACTTGCCCTTGCTGCTCTTGTAGCGGAAGCAACAGCCATGCGCCATCCAAAAAGTTTTCTTCTCTTAGGCGGCATTTTAACCAATTTTAAAAAGGCAAACATAATAAAAGGTATGTAGGTTTTTTGAGTGCAAAAATATGTGTAGTCTAAACGTAGGCAGGTTAGAGGGGTCCCAAAAATGTATGTAACTATCAAAAGGGGATCGAAGACAAAAAAAGTGAAGTTTAAAAAATTCAACTAAAACTAAAATGGTAGTAGATAATTTGGGAAGTAAATTCGATAAACGCGGAAAGAGAGGTAGTTATAACTAAGAAGTAAAAAAAAAACAGTTTGGATACATAATCAACAACTTGCGGTTTCCGTAAGAAGCGAATAAAGTGAGCTAAGTGCAGGACAGTAATCGCAGAAGTGTGAACACGCGTGCGAGTTATGGTATAAAGAGGCGGTTGGCTGGTTGACCTTGAGTACACATACTAATGTGATGCACATACGCATGTGTACACGTGTGCGTAAGAGAACTGTTCGCGCGTATGATTGGATGGTTAAATGCTTGCAACCATGCCAATGAACTCGCAGCAACCTTAAACAGTTGACGCGAGTGGTTAACTTCCAGCTGGGTTAGTCAAAGCGATGCACAGTGGCAGATGGCGTTTCAAAATAGTATCTGTCGACTTTATTGTATTGGGGTTTTTATTGATAAATATGAAAGCTATGTAGTTCCTTATCCCAAAATAGGCATTGCCTTTTTTATTTATGTCGTCACCGATGTAGCGCAGTCTTTCAAAGTCAGCCAATCAGAAAATGAGATTTTCAAGCTTCATTTTTCTTTGAAAATTTTGAGCAGCCAGGAGATATGAGGTAGTTTTATTGATCAAAAGTTGGAGATACAAGCGTTTTTACACTTCTTACGAACAAAATTTGAAGCAATATTAATTTTGTTTACTGATGGATGATGAAGGCATTTAAGTAGCACGAATTTAAATGAAAATGTGTGAGAACTTTTTGGGGCAGCGATGTGCAGTAGTAAAATTATAGCGGGTAGGTGCCTTTTGCTACACATAAATGGCATGAAAAGACATAACAGTCCCCCGGTGTCCCCTCAAATGAAAAAATGCAATCAAATGTGAAAAATTGAACAATTGGGGGTGGGGGGCGATTCTGTCCACTTGTCTTAAAAGTGGTGGCATGAAGTGGCATGAAATGTATTAGTGATTGCTCACTGAATTCAATCCTATGCTTTAGTAGGCTAAATGGGCTACTAACAACTAAAAAGCAGCAGTTTCACCTTGTTTTTACTGATTTTTCTGGTAAAATTTGACATGTAGCTCTGTAAATCCCTTTTAAAATAGCCTTGATATTTACTTTACTGTGCAAATGCAGAAAACATAGAAAGTAATGCATGCCTGCATTGAAACATTAAAAGATCCTTTTTAAAAAACATGGTATGAGCAGGAAAACCTGAAATAAAAGTAGGCTACCTGAAACCTCTACCCCATTTGGGATGCTTGATGCGCACACACGTGACATCCCCCATTCACACATGATCACGGTGCGTG